>BMAO01006890.1:0-110353 GCA_019973975.1 Trichonephila clavata
TATCACAAAAACCCAGAAGACAGCACTTGCCACGACTTCTTCTGGTATAGCCGCGATTTTATTGACAAAGGTCGTACTGGACATTCCGTTTTAAAATTATCGCTTAATCTTGCATTTGAAGATTCACTCATCTGAAAATTTAAGAAAAAAATAGCTCTCAAGCAGGATGCTTCCACAATGTAAGCTTTTAGTGTGGGATGAAAGTACGATGTCTCACAAGAAAGCTATAGAAGCGTTTAATCGGACTCTTCAGGATTTACGAGACAGTAAGGATATTATAGGAGGAATGGTAGCTTCGTTATATTCGCTGGTGAATTCAAGCTTATGGGCAAAAGTTGAATAATTCAGTCTGAAACGAATATGAGAGTGCATCGTCATAATAACGTAGATTCGGAACATTATGCCCAGACGCAATTGAAAATCGGTTATGGATGTTTGGACGCAAATGCTGGAGATTATATTTTACTTCCAGAGAATTTTGCAATGTAGAAGAAATGATGTAAATCTTATTGCTGAAATTTACCCGGGCTTGCAACAAAATTTAAATTGGGTTCAGTGGTTGCAAGCAAGATCAATATTGGTGCTAACAATGACATTGTCTATAAAATCAACATTGAAAATTTAAACGACGTGCGGGAGAAGATCTGGATGAAGAAATATTTATCAATTAATACAATCATGGATAAAGAAAAAAGTACTTCATATCACACGGAGTTCTTAAATTCACTTGAACATTCGGGTGTACCCTCACATAAACTTCAATTAAAACTAAATGTACCGGTTATGTCAAATTTCGATGCTCCTCAACTATGTAAAGGAACGAGGCTTTGGATCACAAACTGATGCAGAATACACTTGGTACCAATATTTGAACATATGTCATGAAAAGGATAGTGTTATCATACCTCGAATTCCAAGTATCCCCACTGACCTACCATTTCAATTCGAATAAGTTCAATTTCCAATTTTACTGTTGCTTTTAACAAACTAACATTTCAAGTAGCAGGGGTGCATTTGGAAAGCAATGTTTTTTCCCATGGCCAACTATATGTAGCCTGATCGGTGTGCCAATGCCCAAATCTTCACACATTTGCAACTGACGGAAGAAGAACATATAATATGGTATACAGTAGCATCTTAGAATAATATTCTGTTTTGAGCACTTTTAAAGATGAATATATATTAAAAGTAGATACTTTCGATTTTAAAGATATTAATAGTTTAAGTTATTGAATTTTGTTGTTAATTATTATTCTTATAAATTGCGTTTTCAGTTTTTTTAAACTAAGCTCAATTTTAGAATTTTTAAATTTTATTGGTTCCAGTCAAGCAATAAAAAATTACCGTATTATATTATTTACTTTCTAATGATAATAATTACGACTTTGACAGTTATTTAAAGGCATCAACGTGAGCGGAGCCGCGGTAAAAGCTAGTCAAAAAATAAATTTTAAAATTTTGTCTGTCTGTCTGTTTGTTCCGGCTAATCTCGGGAACTTCTGGTTCGATTTTAAAAATTCTTTCACCAATGGAAAGTTACATTATCAGCGAGTAACATAAGATATATTTCATCTCCATATTTCTACGGGAACTATTCGGTAAAACGTTGGCGTTGCTTACTCCCCACCAAGTTGGCGCAGAATTATGCATTTGTGGTCAATAATGGAAATTTTAATAAAAATTTCTCACATTTGTAACAAATAGCTGAAACATAGTGTAATTTAGCATCTTTACAAAAAGCGATTTTTTAAATGGTTTTTTATTAAACGTCTAACGTTTATTACGTTACGTTTGTCAAATGTCAAACTCACATTTTGAGAAATATCGCCAAGTTGGCTAAGAAGTTCTCTATTCTGACAATCCCAGATATTTTAATGCAAATTTTCTCCCACTTTTTAAAGAGGGAAACGAAAAAAAAAATTTTTGGCGAATTGCACGCACGTGATATTGAAAATTCTATGGTAATATTAATTGACAGTTTCATAAAAAGTCTTGATTACTTTAGTAGTTTTGATTAGTTTGATTAGTTTTGAAAGTATTTATTAATTTGATTCATATTTTGCACACAATTTTTCACTTATACTGAACCTACATATTTTACACTGGTGTCCAAAAGTTAAGCATAAATCGTAAAATGCGAAAAACATGGAGTAAATATTCTTAAAATTATTCCAAATTTCTTGCCGATATTAATTGGGTGAAGAAGAAACATTGGGTTTATGCAAAACTTTTCAGTCGACTACGTCCTGCGCGAAACACCGGCGCATGTCGGAGAAACCGATTCACGCAGCATAGGCAGGTCAGACAGTTTTGTGCAACTGATGTGCGAAGGAACGTTGTTAACCATCAAACAAGGTGAATGATGGCACAAAGACGCCAAGTGGACATGTTTAGAAAGGAAGAATCGTTGGAATGCTGGAATCCTCACGATCACAAACCGAAGTGTCTCGAATTCTGAATGTGGACCAGTCTGTGATCTCAAGACTGTGGCAGAGGTTTCAAAGAACTGGAGATGTTACTCGACAACCAGTATCAGGTGACCAAGAGTCACAACCCTCGCCAAGACCGATATCTGGTAATAAGTGCGCGACGTCAGAGGGCAGTACTGCCAGAGCACTGAGTTCGGCCTCACAGTCCACAGGAATACGAATTTCAGACAAACTGTTTACAGAACTCAATCATGCTGGCCTGTATGCAAAGAAGCAGTTTCATTCCTCAGTCTGCGCATACGCGCTCGTTGACTGGAGTGACATGAATTGGAGTGGGGATGGCCATGGATGTCAGGAGATCCGTTTAGTCTGAATAGTGATTCTCGGGGGTAACGATATGGAGAGAACGTGGAACACGTTTTGAACAAGAAACATAACGGAAAGACATCATTTTCCATCAAGGGGAGTAATGGTATGGGCAGGCATCATGATGGACGGCGCACAGACCTCCATTTCTTTGACACGGGGTCTGTGATGCTCAAAGATACAGAGACGAAGTTCTTGAGCCTTATGTTCGCTTGTTTCGAGGTGCTGTCGGTCCTGACTTCATATTCATGGATGATAATGCGCCATGTCACCGAGCGGGCTGATTGATGACTTCCTTGAAACGGAAAACATCCAGCGCATGTCATGGCCTGCGAACTCCCCTGATTTAAATCCTATCGAGCATGTATGGGATATGCTCGGGAGACAAATTTCAGCCCTTTTGCACCCACCAAGCTCCGTTACAGAACTGAACAGAGCTCTCCAAGAAGTTTGGAACCGTTTGAGCCGGTTCCTTTTATCATCTCATAGCAAGTATAGTAAATCGGTGTGCAGCGTGCCTGGCTGTCAGAGGTGACCACACGCCGTGTTAAACTGGAGCATCAGTATTTTATTTAATGTTTTCTTTCATTTTTTCTTTAAAATGTGAATCCTTGCTATGCTCAGTTTTCTTTCAAACTGCTACTTTGGATAATAAAATTAATTATTATCATTCTTTTGATTTGCTTCCTTATTTTATAACCATTTTACACTTGCATATCACGTTTCCCGCCATTCTGATTAACAGTTCCTTCTTTAATCACATAATTATTAATTATGCTTAACTTTTGGACACCAGTGTACATGGAGGTATTACTTTGAAGTTATACTATGGAGGCATCCATTTAATGTCACTCGCCGAATAAAATTAGGGAGCTTTACGCGATACTTATTTCATCTTCGGTCTTTCTAATCCTCAAACCTTTTGGAATAAGTACAAAGACTACATGGCGGAAGATATTTTGCGACGAAAAACAACCAAATATGCCTTTCAATGAACACATCTACAACGAAACACAATAAAGGTTTTCCGAATGGTTAGGAAGAAGCTACATGATTTTGGAATGATTAGCCCTAGACGTGTCGACAAAAATGGCTTCGATAATGAAATTACTTGAGAATTAAACTACGATTTTATAGCATTGCAACATCAAGTAAAAGAGTTTATCCTTCAATTAACTCCAGAACAAAGTCACGTTTTCCAACATGTGTTACGCAAAATAGAATCCGGCCGTGGTGCACTCTTTTTTCTCGAAGCCCCTGGAGGAACAGGAAAAACGTTTTTGCACGTTTTTTTATTTAACGTTAATGACCATCAGAAAAACCTTGAATATAGCAGTTGCTATAACTTCTTCTGGTATAACCGCGACTTTGCTGACCAAAGGTCGCACAGCTCATTCCGTTTTAAAATTATCGCTTAATCTTGCATTTGAAGATTCACTCATCTGAAATTTCAGAAAAAATAGCTCTCAAGGCTGGATGCTTCCACAATGTGAGCTTTTAGTGTGGGATGAAAGTACGATGTTTCACAAGAAAGCTATAGAAGCGTTAAATCGGACTCTTCAGGACTTACGAGATAGTAGAGATATAATAGGAGGAATGGTACTTTGGTTATATATTGGCTGGTGAATTCAAGCTTATGGGGACAAGTTGAAAAATTCAGTCTGAAAACGAACATGAGAGTGCACCTTCATAATGACGTAGATTCGAAACATTATGCAGAGACGCAATTGAAAATCGGTTATGGATGTTTGGAAGCAAATGCTGGAGGTGGGGGGGGGGGTTGAAGAAGTATTTATCAATGAATACAATCACATGGATAAAGAACAAAATACTTCATATTCCACGGAGTTTTTAAATTCACTTGAACTTTCGGGTGTACCCTCACATAAACTTCAATTAAAACTAAATGTACCAGTTATGCAAAATCTCGATGCTCCTGGACTATGTAAAGGAACGAGGCTTTAGATCACAAAACTGATGCAGAATATACTTGGTGCCAATATTTGAACATATGTCATGAAAAGGGATAGTGTTATCATACCTCGAATTCCAAGTATCCCCACTGACCTACCGTTGCAGTTGAAACAAGTTCAATTTCCAGTTTTACTGTTGCTATTAACTCAGCTAACATTTCAGGTAGCAGGGGTGCATTTGGAAAAGCAATGTTTTCCCCATGACCATCTATATGTAGCCTGATCGGTGTGTCCAATGCCCAAATCTTCACATATTTGCAACTGACGGAAGAACATATAATATGGTATACAGTAGCATCTTAGAATAATATTCTGTCTTGATTTCTTTTAAAGAGGAATTATACATTAAAAGTAGAAACTTTCGACTTTTAAAAGTATTAATAGTTTAAGTTATTGAATATTTCTCGTTAATTATTATAATTAATTACGATTTCAATTTTTAAAACTAAGCTCAATTTTAGAATTTTTAAATTTTATTGGTTCCAGTCAAGCAATTAAAAAAATTACTATATCATATTATTTACTTTCTAATGATAATGATTAGGACTTTGACAGTTATTTAAAGACATCAACGCGAGCGGAGCCGTGGGTAAAAGCTAGTTATAAATAAAACCATAATCTATTAATTTAAAACTATAATATTATAGCCTATAATAATTACTAGAATATTTTAAAAATCAAAACTAGAACAATTAGATAAAGATTTACCACGTGAGTACAGCAAAAAACATTTCCCGGCCAATAGAAAGGTCAATAACAGTAACGCATAAAATTATTAAGTTTTGATAAAATAACATTAAGACTATATATACATACATTTAAAAACTCTAAATTTTGTTTTAAAATTTATAGAAAATAAAAATACCACCCAGACATATACAATTAATTTTAAATAAAGTATAATATATTGTTAATTTACTTAGCCTGAGGCACCATCTATCGATTAACTGTACAACTAATAACATATTTTTTATAATTAGCTGTTTGGTGTATAACATTTTATAAAGTTAGCAGGGTATCCATGTTTCATACAATGTTTAATAAAGTTATTAAAATTTAAATATATATTAAATTTATCACTAACTAATACATTATTACGATAAATATAATTGAAAACAATATTTCTATACATAGATATAGGTAAATTCGAATTCCAGTAAGGCACTTTAAGAATGTTAAAATTAAAATCCTCTCTTTGATCATAAATATTGCTATGTAATTTATTGTTCTTAATATACAATGATACTTCCCAGTAATTAGTTTTAACTGTATTACTATTAATTTTAATTAGGTTTAAATAATTCGGATAAAAAGTAATATTGGGGTTAACATTATTATTTTTACCAAAAAATAATTAGGTCATCTATGTATCTAAAAATGTAATAATCATTATTAATAATACAATTATATTCGCAAAAGTGTAAATAGACATTAGCCAAACTATTGCTAGCAGGGCCATCTTGAGGCAAACCTTTTGTTTTGTTTGTACAGAGAGCCATTAAAGTTAATGTAGTTTTCTTTTAAGACTAAATCTATTAGAGTTCTAAATTTTTGTAAATTAATATTAAGGTTATAATTATACTATGATTTTCTAAAATTACCCTAATTATATAATTGATATCAATGGAATTAAAAAGATCTTCAAAGTCAAACTGTGAATTGAATAAATATTTTTTTAAAAAAAATCTATAATATCTTTACTATTTTTAATTATAGCTTTATTACATTGCTTATTGATGAAGTTTTGTATAATATTATGTAGCATTTTACCTGCAGTAATGGTATATGTTTTAAAACCATTTTTGTTACTGTTCTAAATTTAACAGGATTTTTTATGGAATTTAGGTGTTAAAAATATACATGGAAACTTAATCTCATGAATGGAAACACCCAATTTTCTATATATATTATTAATTTCTTTATGTGACAAGTCCAATATTTTAAAAGATTCATTGTTTAAAAAGTGTTCATTAATCATATTATTATAAAAATATTTACAAATTATAGCATAATTTTCAGGCACTTTGTCTATGTAAACAATGCCAAAATTCTTTTGTAAATCATAAATCTTCTTTTTTACATCTTCATAAGTAAGTACTAATTTAGAATGATGATTAAATTTCATCAAGTCTTTTAAAATATTGTACTTAAATTCATCAAATACCTCTAAAGGCAAACCATATTTAACTGCAGATTTAGTAACTAAATTATTTATATCATTATAATTTGTTTTTTAACAGTATTATTGTTATTAGAAATAGTTAATCTAAAACTAGTGCCTTTACTCATGATATCTTTTAAAATTCTGTCCTTGATTATATTTAAAAATTGCCTGTGATTACATGTTTATAATAGCTATCAATAAATTCATGATAGTTCTTGCATTTACAGTCCTCTATGTCAAGAGAAGGTGAACTATTATTGTAATTAAAGATAAATTTGCCCATCGTTTTATTATATTTAAAAGCTTTTTTAACAATGTGACAAATGTCTATTAATTACACGAGAAAAATTAACTTTATCAAATGTTTTATTCATGAATAATAAAGTGCAATATTCTGTAGTAGGTTCATTAATTTTATCAATATTTATATTGAATTTATTAACTAAAATTATTAATATCTTTCATGATGTGAACTGTATGACACACCTTTGAGAACTCTATATTTAAGATTTCATCCCACATTACAATTTCCTTTTTCTTAAGACCAAAAATGAAGTATATATATATATATATATATATATATATATATATTATATGTGTGTGTGTGTGTGTGTGTATGGGGAATAGAGAAGAAAGAGATAAATTAAAAATATTTTCTTTTTATATTCCAATAACAATTTAAATAACAATTTTATTCCATTTACTGAACGTAAGACAAAACTGTTAAATAATTATTTCAAATTGAAACTTAGTAAGTTAAAATTGTTTTAGTTAATTTAAAACCTTTTCTGTGTAAGTATTACGCACCCGTTATTTAATTATTAAATTAACAAAAAAAAATCAACATCCTATTTGATTTTTACTCTATCTTATTCTAATATGGTTTTATAAGATATTTATGTGTTAGGATAAGGTACACACAAATATATATAATTAAACATTGTAAACCTACCCATATTTAAAATTCTGTTCAACCTTTTTTTCTTTCAAATGGGGCTGCAGTTTGGTAATTACCATTGCAGACCTAGTAGATAATCCGGGGGGCACCTGAGCTTTGAAATGGTAAGGGGAATTTAGTTTTTCCCAGAGCACCCAAGCCAAATAGACACTCTTTGAATCTTGAACATGTCGCATAGTCATACGACATGGAAGCTGTCAATTTTCTGCATCATGAAAATCCACCGATTCGGGCCGGGGTCGAACTCGCAAACTTGGACGGACAAGAGCAGCGGCTGACCAATTATGCCGCCCACCCGGCAAGTAAAGTAAAAAAAAGCCCCAATTTTATATATCATCTTATCAGGAACCATAATTGTACCAAGTTTAAGAAAGTAAGATAATTATTTTACGTATTTCTCAAAATTGTGAAAGCAGCATAATGCTGGATCTAACATTAAAAAAATTGATATTAAAAAAAGGTACAATTTTCTTGCTAAATTAAATTATTTTCATGCATCTTGAAATCACGAAAAAACAAAATATCTTAAAGTTTTGGAAAAGATCAAATGGAATACCTTAAATTATTTTCTGATTAACACGTAAATTAAAATCTGTAATGAAACATTGATAAGCGACATCACTCTAAAATATTCTATATATATGTATATATATTTGAAAATAAAATAAAAGCATTATTTATTCATGAAATTTAATTTAATTTATGAATTAAATTTAAAGGAAAATATATATAATAGTGTTATATAAAATGTAATTCACCGTAAACTAATTCTAATACAATAATTGGTCTCTAAATTATTAATATTTTTTTATTTTTCTTGTAACCCTTACAGTTTCTTACAAATTTTATAAGGATTTTTTAATTGCATCTTAACATTATCATTTTTTTAAAAAACTTTTTATTGAAGTAAACTGCGTGTTCTACGTCTCCCTTCAACAAGACTGATTCCATGCATTTGGGTACATTCCATTTTCTGAAAATCAATTTTTATAAAAATTTTAAATCAATGTAGCAAAGTTCGAAACTCATTTTGAGTCATATATATGCCAACCAATTTTCTTCAAACCTATCACATCAAAATGGATTTGATACGAATAAGATATTCTTAATGTAAACTTCGAAATGGTTCTTGATATGTAAATTCGAAACTCCGAGATCCCCCTTCCCTTTTCTTTCTCCTTCAGACAGGGATCAAAGAACTTAGTAAGGATTTCAAAAACAAAATATTCTGAAATAATAAAAAAAAAAGCCTTCGTATGCTTTTCAAAGTTATTAAATAGAAAGTAATTGATTTATTATTGAAGATGTATAAAGTGTGCACAGCAATGGTTGTGATGCGACGTTATTTCTGTTCGAACCCAGATTCATCTCTTTCGCATCATTATTAATTTAAGATTAGTTGAAATAATTGAAGACACATTTATTTACATAAGGAAACTAGATTTATTTACTGACATAATTGTGATAAGAAAATACAGAAATCAACCAGTTATCTGAAAGACGGGAGCCAGTGATACCACAGCAGATGAATCTCCAAGGGCTTCAAACAGCTCATTCTTCCCGAACCTAAAGTATATCTAATATTCTGTTGGACTCAAACTCTCTAAAAACTGCCTGATTTTCGACTGCAGCCCATTATAAACTCCCTCGCGTCACGCCAATGTTAAAGCACGAACTCTTTTTCTCTATTTCTTTAACCTCTTTGATTGGTGGAGCATTCACGTGGAAGGGTATCTCTAACATATTTTATGAGTCCAACGACCTAAGGGGTGCGAGTGAGGCACCCTACTTAAGGAATTTTCTACATCCTGTCAACAAAGGTCAGGAATTAAAATCACGAAATACAAGGGGTCATATATGGCGTGCTTGAGCCCCGTACCAGTTGTTTAGAGTACTATGTGCAAACGTGATCCATTTGTAGAATGTTTACGAGCAGCTATGAGTGAGAGTTATATTAACGTTACACAGTAAAGTAGGAGTAAACATTAAGTTGATCTCAGTCGACCGGTAGATTATCAAAACATTTTTGGATGACCGCCTGAAGATTAGTAGCTATTAATTATATACCGAAATATTCAAAATTGGCTTGCAGTATGCAGTCTTCTACTGAGCACTAACTTTAGATGAAAATGTTTTATTTTCTAATATAACTGTTGTTGTGTTTCCTAACAAATGGATCATTTGATATTATTTGTTTGTGGCTATTATTGGATTTGTATTTTGAGTTTTGCTTTAAACGCGGGGTCCTAAAAGTATATATTATATGTTTGTATATTCCATATTTATTATTAAATTGTAATAAACTTGTAGACCTTTTTCTTAACTCTCCATAACACCTTGAAAAAATTTGTCTTAGTCCGTACACTGGAAAAGTCTGCCCACCCCTGCTGTAAAGCAACATAAAGTTTACTGACAATTTTCGAACCTGGGTCAAAAATGACGATGACGTCATATGAGATGGTATCCTCTTTCTTAACTACTACACCATTGGTTGGATATAAGCCCTCGTCAGATTTAACGTGCATTGGCCCTTCTACACAGTGAATCTTTAGTTATACCAGGACTTGAACCCACGATACTACAGCAACGAGTTCGTGATCATAGCCACTACGCTACCTCAGCCATCCGAGCCACTTTAAAAATTAGCAGAAAATTATTTCAATTAAAAACATTGTTTACAAACTAATTAATTGAATTAGTTTTTATATGATGATATATTTTTTTTGATACTTAAATAATGAAACTTCAGCTAATAGAATTTGAATATCGTTAATATGTGATTAAGAATTCTTTCTTAAGAATTTAGCTTCAAATTTTTGAGAAGTATCATAGTAAAAATTAACATTAAAATTTCCAAATGTGATATATAATGCAAAAGAAAAATGAGATATTTTTACTACTCTACGAATAATTTGATTCAAATGAATATATAAAAATGTGTGTGTGGTGTGGAAAGTAATCAATGAGATCTTCTTAAGCATATTGTGAAGATCACGCCAAGTATTTTCTAATTAACCGGTACAACTAAAATTCTTTTTCACGCAGTAAATACGAATCGTGTAAAAACCCTTGCATAGAAGATACTACTTGTGTATAGTAAAATTTATGATGCATCCATACGTTTTCCAAAATATGTGTAAGATAATATGAAGAGTTTTAATTTGTAAAATCGTGTAAAAAAAGTGGTGAGAAGACAACCGTATTACTTTTTAGATTATATTTATATAGTTAGCATTATTATTAAATTTTTTCATGTTTCAATAAACACTCAAAATAAAATTAGGAGCACATATACTTTAAGGAAGGTCGAGGTTATATAAAAAAATTATTATTATTAATAGAAAACTACTTAAGCGGAAAAGGTGCTTTTTAGTATGGAGATTAGGAAAAAAATAATTAAAAAAAACGAATAAATTGGAAAGACTAATTTCTAGTACCTGATTTTAGACTATAAATTCCTATTTCTCTACAATAAAAATAGCCAAAAGTGATGATTATTAACAGGATAATATACAGTGTATATAACATCTCATAATTTTGCCATCTCTCCTAGTAACTGTCGAATCAGACAGATTCAAGCTTATTTTCGTCTTTCTCTTTGACATGCGCTGCAATTTTGACGGTAGGTTTTTTTAAAAAAAATTTAGTACTAAAGAAGCAGTTACATGTACCTGATGTTTTTTTCCTTGTAACTATTTAGTTGCGCCACTTATCGTAATAATGTCAAAAAGCACTAAAATACCTGTTCTAGCAAAAATTTCCTCTACTTTCACCATTAAAAAGCTTATATACTTAAACTTTATTTTCATTTCGGCAGTACCTGACATAAAAATTAACTTCTTTTATTTTTCCCTCTTCATATCTATATACCACAGAACATCTTTTCAGCAAAAGCAGGTTTTTTAAATTCAGAATTTCCTTTTTCACCATAATACGAGGGTCACTCTGAAATTTTTGAGATACTCCAAGTTTTTTAAAGTTACAATTACTAAATTTTAGGAGTGTTCAAAGTAGTCTCTTCCAGCATCAATGAACTTTTGCAGAGGAATGTTCTACTGATTAAATACCTCAAACCATTCATTTCTTGGAATTGATGAAAAAAAATGCATTTATAGCCACATCAATCTTTTCTGAATCAAAACAACGTCCTCGTAAGTTCTTTTTTAGATTAAAAAATAGCCAAAAGTCACACATAGCTAGATCTGGAGAATATAGTGGAGGTTCAATCACTTTAATTTGTTTTTGCTTAAGAAACTCAACTGTTAATCCGGTTGTATGAGAAGATGCATTGTCATGGTGAAGCATTAGTCCCCTAACATTAACATCTTGGAGAATTTCTAGAAGACATTTAGTGGTATACCAGTTTGCTGTTACTGTCGTCTGTCCTTCCAACTAGATGGCTTTGAGTAATCTCGTACTAAGGAAAGCGGCATACATTACTTTTTACATTGCTCGTTATCTTTTCACCATTGTTGGCGTGGGATCATCTTCAAACACCCACATTTTGCTTTCTGGACATGTTGGTGCGTCAAAAAACGGTATATACGTTTCATCACCCGTTACAATTTTAAAAATGATGCGGTGGCCACTATCATTTAGCAATTTAAGGGTTTCTTTACTGATTCTGACACGCTCCTCTTTTTGGTGCTCAGTTAGATTATAGGGAACCCAACGGCAAACTACCTTTTTCCTATCTAATTCTTCATAAATAATCTTGTGTATGGTTGAGGATCCAATGTTAAGTTTATTCTGCATCATTTGTTAGCTACAGCGATTATCATCCATTAACATTTTTCGTATGGTAGACACATTATCCTGGATTACTGCCTACCGCAGCCTTCCTGTGTTTTCTTCACCCTGAAGAGAATTGAAAGCACTTCAAAATTCTTTTAACCATCTGAATACAATAGCACTGCATGGAGATTCCTTACAAAATGCTAATTACAGCAGTTGGAAGCATTCCTCTTGATTTGATCCAGCTTTAAAATCATAGAAAATCACAGCACGATAATGTTCTCACATCAGCTCCATTTTCTCTTCTGTCTAAAATTTATTCTATGCTATATAACTTGAAGTAAGTCTGTAAAAAGTCATTTGATGTGTTAAAATACTTTGTATTTTCAAATTAAATCATTAATTTTTTCTGTAACTTATCGTCTGCGAGTATCTCAAAAATTTCAGAGTTACCCTCGTACACATAGTGTCTCTAGGAAAGAACAGAATTTTAGAAATAAAAATAATAGAAATAATAATAATTAATTTTAAATCGCTATTTTTGTTAGTAGTGAACACATTTGCAAGATGAATTACAATAACATACTTATTCGAATCTAAGCCGCGCGTTTTTCCCCGTCAATGCTTTTGACAAAATCGGGTGCCGCTTAAAATGGAAAGAAAATTTTGTTACATGGGGGAATTAAACACGATGCTGACGGTTAAAGAAATAACAGGTTCATCTATGCATTTGGAAGTTTTTAATATTGAAAAAGTAAATTAATTCGTCCCTTCTGATTAATTCTCATTAAATTTTTTTTTTAAATTTCATAAATATTACATATCGAGAAACCTTTTTGCACTATTTTTTATTTTTGTACAAAAGAGTTATTGAGAATTCGGGGTGCGGTTTTGATCTGAATAAATACAGTTGTTATCTACTAGGATTTTTTTTCAAATTAAAGAAGATAATATTCCTATAATAGTATTCTAAGGTGAACTACTTTCCGAAATATTTTTAAGGTTTGACATTTTTTATCAGAAAAAATCTGTCATTCAATTTCTTTACTTATTGTTATTTGCTTTCTACAACCAGTACGCCTCATAATTCTGAGTAGCTTCCACATTAGGAAATCATTCTATTAAATTTAAGTATTGAAAATAGAAATATGGCAAGCTAATCTCACATTTCATCGTCTGAAATCAGGAATAAATCTTTTGATATGTGTCAAAACTAGAATTAGAGAAAACACTGAAATCTTCATTTTAACTATTGGAGAAACATGTCAAAGAATTGAATGAAATATTAATTGTCAAATTTGGAACTTCTACAGTTCAGTTCATCGTGAAAATGGACGACATATTCCTCCGAACGAATTTCAAACTTATCGATATTCTCAAACTTTCTCTCAGAGAAAAGCCTTTGTCAATGGAAGCTGTCAATTTCCTTGAAATCACTTATGGATTTCAAAATAAATTCCACCACATTAGGAAGGAATAGTTAATTGTTATAAAATTGTAATTATGAAAGTTGATTTTGTCCATATGAAGAATGTATAACGAAGCTTACTGATATCTTGATTAAGCTACTAGTATACAGTACTTTTATGAAATTTTGAATGATAAGGATTAATACAATTATTATTTAGAATGTTACGTATAATTTCCAAAAAGGCCACAAGAAACTATAATGCTACAGATTAAGACATCCGAACAAGTTCAGAGTATTTTTTGAAAAGAACAATAGCGTTCTAAAACATTATAAATGGTTTTTTAGGAATCAATATACCAATCAATACTAATATTTAACTAGCACTAGTTAAAGAAATTATCTAAATTTTATAAAAATCACAATAAGTGATATTTTATCAACTTTTCTGAAAAACTTCGAAGCAGTTAGAGAAAAAAGTAATAAACTTATATCAAAGTAGTGCTAGAGGCATTTATCTAGAAAACGTACTAAAATTTAAATGTTTTATTAAACTTTAAAAATTTTAGACCGAGATTGAGTAAATATAAGAAATGTTACATTCTTTATGAGACCATTATTTAAATAACAAGGCATAACTAGAAAAATATTCATACAATAAGAAATATTTTAGTACTTTCTATAGAAAATAATATAAATATCTGGTTCAAATAGTTTTATAGAACTACATTCATATTATTTTGAGTTATCAGATTCACCATGATAGAGTTTGAGCAATTTAAATGCCCACTTCAGGTAGATTAAAGAACCATTTCCCCTGTGTTTCCAATTTTATACAATTGATTACAACTTGGCCTTGAGGTAACTTAGAAACAAAGCAAAGTATGTTTTGTAAAGTCAAAAAACAGTTTTATTCAATAAAATAAAAAAAGTAATTGTTTTGACCGAATTGGGTCAGTTTAATGTGTCCGGATACCTTAAGGCTTCGACACCCTAAAATTGTGAATTTTGTAAGAAAATTGACAATGTTTTTTTTATGATTTTTTTTATATAAGCCATCTTATCTGCTTTATAAAAATATCAAGTTTATTATTTTCCGTTCACTAGAACAAAAACTACATATGTTTTAGTAAAAGCAGATGCCATAACTTTAAACAAGATGCTATAGTTCAAAACGCTTTTTACTTGAAATGTGTTTTTTTTAAATACTCAAATGGGGCTAGCGATTGTTCAAAAAGTTTTGAAAATAATTAACTCAAATTTTTTGTGCATGTTCTGTATAATAGTAGAAATGTTTTAACCTTCAGATTTATCAATCACTGTTTTATTACAAAATTTACAGGCCCTTATGTTAATATAATCATTGTTTTTTGAAGCAATTTCATATAATAGCTAAGATAAAGTGCAGTATTTTTTGTAAAATTTAAAATATCTCTTATCCTAAATGTCATTTCAAAAATGAATAACACAAAATACATCAGATTTGAAAAATTGAAAATTTGTTTATAAACTTTTGGTACAGAATGGGCCACGTTTATGTTATTTTTTGTAAATTGTTACCCATTTTAGTAATAATAATTTCTTTTTTCTTCTTAATTTTAGCAGATTTTTCTTAAAATGTCTAAACCAAATCTAAAAACAACAAAAAATCCCCATATCTCCATTTTTTTTTAAAGTTGTTACAAGTATTCAGATACTTTAAATGCCCACTTCTGGTAGATTAAAGACCCACTTCCGGTTTTTCTAATTTCATGATATTGATTGTAACTTGGCTTCTAGGTAACGAAAAAATAAAGCAAAATCTGTTTTGTAAAGTTAAAGAACAGCTCTGTTCAATAAAATTTAAAAAAAATGCTTTTTGACCGAATTCGGTCATTTTAATGTGTTCGGATACCTTAATAAAATGAGTGTCAGTTATTAAAACTTGTAGAGCATGGAACGTTAAAGATGAAATTGAAAATGGTAAATTTGGTGTTGGGTTCATTGAAGTCTTAGTGTAACAATAATTTGTTACGTAAGTTAGCTCACACAAAGGCAACGCATACCAGAAACAAAAACAATGGGCAAAGAACATGCGTTTCATATCGACCACATCCTTTCCCCTCCTGTCCTCTACTGAAGATGTGTGGTCTGTAGAAATCAAAGCAGTTCTTCTGCTGCTTGGTATTGTTAAGATAAGAACGAATTAGTAAAATAAGAGTGGTTACAAACTTGTGTGTGAATATCTCAAATAAACATGTTAAGGTGTGACGCATACAGCATTCATAGCAAGAACGGTAGTGATAATGGACTTCCAGATAATGATGAATGTGATAAAAAAAAACTATCGAAATCACTTTCAAAAATTACAATAAAAAGTAAATTACAATCTTTACAATTAAAATTACAACGCATCTACAATTTAAATGCCATCTCGATTCATGCAGTTTATTTTTTATGGTAATTTGGGAAAATTCAATTTGTGTGGATTTTATATAATCTACTAAAATCTAATATAATATACTTCGAATAATGAGTAACTGCAACTGCAACCAAAACATATATAAAGCATATTTTAGTAGCACAAAAATGGATAGATAGAGAAAGAAATACAAAAGGTGTAACTAAAACTTAAAATGATGAGCTTCTAAATATCAAAGCCCTCTTTGTACGGGTGGACCGGTGAAAGTTAAATCTGTCAAGGCTCATTGTCTTCTCGTCCGTTGGTGTGGCAGTTAAGAGAGGGGGTGTAAGCTCAGGTGCCGTCCTCGTCACTTGACCGAGGTTCAAAATTATGAGGTCCACCGTTAGTGATTGAGGGTTATATAAATATAGCACTATAAAACTGCATGAGGATTATTGGTGACGGTTCTCGTAATTTTGAACCACTGTCAAGTGACGAGAGCAACATTCGAGCTGGAAACTCCTTTCTTAACCACTTCCACACCACACCAATGGGAAGACGTTTGAGTGTTGACGTATTTGACGTGCATCGGCCCCCTGTAAACGGCGTGTCTTCAGCGGTACTTGGCTCGAACTCACGACATGCCAGCCAGAAGTCCATGCCCTTGAGCACTAGTCTACCGCGGCCACACGAGGTTCGTCGCCAATAGCGCTCTCTCATGTTGCTTTATAGTGCGACGTAAATAAAGCTTTCTCTCACTGTAATTCTCTAAATATCTGAACACTTCTACATTTTAAAAAAAAAATTGAAGCATGTACAGTGTAAAGTTTGATAATTAGCAAGTACAACACAGTTCTCAATGAGTTCTTATTCCTTTGGAATTGATTCATTATGATTTTTATATTCTACTAACAATTTGAAATGCAAAACATTCATTAAGCTTGCACCAAACATAAACCGCAACAAAAACAACATGAAATCGGATTTAACTAATTTTTCATATTTAAATATTATTGATATTTCTTTAATGCGCCATTTATTGAAGTTTTTAAAAAAACTTTATTATTACATTTCAAACCAACACATGTTGTAACGGGTATATCCACGCTTCCACTAATCCTCTTGGGGGTAAAATATTCTTTTTAACAGTAATTTCAGTTGAAAACCTCTTTCTGTAAAGAAGACTGGATTTATGTAAATTAGAACTTCTATTTAAGTGTTACTCGTAGAGTAGGAACTTGGATGGTTGAAAGTTGATGGATAAGCGTGAATAAGATAGCAACCAGAGGTCGTATAGTTTGTCAAGTTGAAAAATTATCCAAAGATTATTCAAGTCATGGAAAGAAGAGCGCTCAAAGAATAAGATAAGTGTTCTTATTCCAATTATATTTAAATTGGTTAAATTTTATTTCACCTCGGGTTTATTGATACAAGTGCATTTCTCCACCTAAGTTGTTTTCAGTTATTAAGCGAAATAACCAATAAAAGCGTTTTAGTATTAAAAAAGCGGATCTTTACTCGACCCTCCAACACCAGTACTCGCTGGATCGCTACAATATTAATTTCCATTAAATGATTAATATTTATTATAAGGACTTAAGAACACGTCTTCAATTTTGTGGAGTTACTAAATTATTAAATATTGCCCAAGAGTCATCCTTCTTGCACGTATGGAGATGGAGTACGAATTAAATCTGCTTTTCGATGCTTTTTAAAGTAATACTACTTGAAAGTATTTCCCTTGTAGATTAAATTTTTAAAAATATTGATGCACGGCCAGAAAAAATAGGAAATCCCTTTCTCTTCCTGGAAACTGAACAATTTAAAAGTAAACATTGATGTTGAGAGAAAAATATATAAAGCTACCTTTGTCTCCGTCTGCATTAAAATCAATAATTCAGTCTCATTTTTCTGCAAAATATTACAATAGTTTAAATAAAAAAAGCTATAAAGGATACTATTATGTATTTTATTTAAAATTAATTGTATATCTTGGTGGTACTTTTATATTTTCTATAAATTTTAAAACAAAATTTAGAGTTTTTAAATGTGTATATATATAGACTTAATGTTATTTTATCAAAACTTACTAAGTTTATGATTTGCAGATATCCACCTTTCTATCACCCGGGAATATTGTTTTTGCTGTACTCACGTGGTAAGTCTTTATCTAATTGTTTAAGATTTGATTTTAAAATATTCTAGTAATTATTATAGACTACAATATTATCATTTTACATGAATAGATTATGGTTTTATTTGTAATAATAGTTAAACTTCTCTAAACATATCTTACTTTCACTATGGCCCAGAGTATTGGCAAATACAGGTGAAGGTTGGCTGGCCCCAGAACATTGTTTAAACCTGCAATCCTGGTTCTTAAGTCCAAGAGATTGCTTTAGTACTACTGTGGCTAAGACTTTATACTATCATGACTATAGTTATCTTAGGTTAATAACTATTTTGTGTATATTTTTGAAATATATATATATATATATATATATATATATATATTACTTTAAATCTTTGCAAGAGTGCAACTTATTTTCAAGACGAATGTTATTTTGTAACATACTTAGCACTAGATCTCAGTTTATCTTTATATACATATATTTGGGAATTACGTACAACAATTATTGTTTTAATTCTATATATAAACTTTCGTGAACATAAATCATGATCCTAAGCAAGCTCATAAAATCAGACTTTACTTATCTTCTTTTCAGTAATACTTTTAAATATTTTCATACAAATTTCATTTGAATTGATTAGGCAGTTTTGGAAAAGTTCGTGCAAATATATTTGCGTTTTAACTTTTGCACACAAGTACGCATATACATAGGCATACATATAAATATATATACGCTGGATATTTTTGCACTTGGGATTTAAAAGATAAGTAAAAATAAATGATTTTAATTTATTTATAAATAGGAAAGAAGCCAATAATGAAGGGAAAAATTACTTTTTATTTAGATCATATTCAAATTTGCTACAAGGAGTACAATTGCTTAAAAAAAACCCCGAATATTTAAAAAGTATAAATTAGGATTTTAACATTGTCATGTAATTCTACGTCACACCTGTTAATAAGACTATCCCATTTAATAATCTTTTTTTAGAATAAATTACAATTAATAATCTTTCGTAGAATGAATTACAATTAATAATCTTTCGTAGAAGGAATTACAATTAATATTCACAATATTTTCCTTTTCTCTATAGAGTTAACCTACAACATGAAAAGATAAATAAAAAAAAATGAAAAAACGTTACTAAATTTCACACACGCACTCGCGCGCGCTCTTTAAAATAACTAATAGCATGAGAGTCTTGTAAATGTTTTTCGTAATATAGTGTTCAAAAACTGATATTTCATTCTTAAATAGACTGCATTTTGGCAAATAAACCTTCACACAGACACGTCGTTCCTATATATGATAGCCATTTCACGGGTGATACTATCTAGCGGCGAATCTCGCTGTCAAATTTACCATCGATTCAAGCTCTCGTCGGATTCTAAATATTTCCATGATTTAATTTTGCCGAGAGTAACAGAGCCAAATCGATATTCAAGTAAACTTTTTTGCATATCTCATAATCATATGAAATATACGCCTTTGAATTCCGCATCCAGAAAATCTATCGAATACAATCTGGATCTTGTTTCACGATACTTGAAGAATTCTACACTCTTCTTGTAGAAACTAATAATAACTTTTCTTGTGAATTTTGTAGTGTACATTGCTTCAAGTGAATTCCATAAAATTAATTTAGCGTGTCTACGAATATTTTAACTGAGGCACTTCTTAATGTGAATTATTCTTTGTATTTTCGCCATGTTTGAATATATCATGTTTAAAATCTAGATAACTGTCATCTAATAAAAAATATAATTTTAATCTTATTTTAATTAAATTATTTGTATGCTAAAATGTATTTTTGTAAGGAAATTTTTTTAGACGGACTTATAATAAACCCCATTAAAGTAAAAAAAAATATTTATATCTTCAAGCTATTTTTCTTCTGTTTATAAAGCAAAAAAAATTATTAAAATCCTCGCACCAAATTTTCTTATTTTCTTCTTAAATTAATATTTTAATAAAATAAACCCAATTAAAAATAAGCAGCAAAATAATAATATATCAAAATATTCATAGTTAACTAAATCTTTGAAAAAAAATTACAACAGACGTATATAATTTCACTAATGAGAAAACTATTCAGCTAAATCAGGATCTTCAAAGCCATAATTTCTTTTTGTCAAATTTCTTTTTTTCTTCTCTGGAGGAAAATTGCAATTTCAGATCGAAAATTTTGTCTTATAAAATTAAAAAACGTTACAAGGAAGTAATAATTAAATTCTATTGATGGAAATGCTTCTAGTAAATGCAATTCCTATTTATAACACACGAGATTCCGAAATCCCAATTTACATCTGTACGATAATTAGAATTTCTATTTTAACGATCAAATTCTTAAATTGTATAGAAAAACAGTAGAAAATGTAATTGGAAGCATTTACAGCAACCAAATTTCTTTTTATATTATTTCTCTCTCTCTCTCTCTCAATACTTCTAAGATCACAAATTTTATCATAAAACTTAATACACGTTTGATGCAACTATATACAAGCCTATAATATAGTAAAGAAAAACATATGTAAAACATTTTCAAAAATCTTATTTTAAGAAACATTAAAACCCCCTGAATATATTCTGTACTTAATGAATATTGATTTGTTATACAGATTGTCGTTCGCACTTTATGGAAACAATTTTGTAATTCATTTTATCGTTTTAATTTTGAGATAAAACTTTGTCAACTTCAGAATAATCGTCTGCTAATGTTTTTTTTTTATTGGAATGTAAAATAAAAGATTTATTTCAAAAATAGCTCCTAAAATTGATATATGCCTCGAAGGTTACGTAATTAAGCATTCCGAGGAGAAATATTCTAATCAACAAATTATAAAGTGGTGTAAAAATCTCGGTTATTGCATTTCAGTAAAATGTATTTATAATATATTAAATATGAAAGTGAAAAGAATGTCTATTTTAAAGTAAAAATGAAAACATGACCACGAAACTTCCTCTTAAGGTTGTTCATACGTAAGGCAACTATCAAGGAAGTGAAGTCTCTGATCCTAAAAGAAAATCCATTGACTCAAAGATTCATTGAATTGAAACTAGAAATGTCCTCCAGAACTGTAACTAAAATTATTCATAAAGATTTAAAGTTGAAAAATATGTTTAACCTAAATTTCAGCTCATTTTCTAAAATATATTGCCGAAAAAAAAGCAAATTGTAGAAAATTATAAAAAACACTTAGCTGCTGAAAAAATAGAAATTTGTGATAACACTTGATGAGGTATGGGTACTATATTGTAAGGTACTGTAAAAAAGAAATCTATTTTCTATTGCTCAGCTGACGAGAATCACCATCAGTGCACAAAAAAGTTCCCAAAGAGAGATGATAGTTGCAGGATTTTCTAACAACGGTACATTAAAAATCTAAAAAGTTTCAAGTAAAGCCAAAATTAGTCCCCTATACCATCAGCAGAATATTTTAGAACCAATTTTTGAAGAAGAAATTCCAGCCTTATACTCAAATGACACTGAAAACGTTGAACCTCATATGGGCAAAGCCTCTAGTCACGCAAATAAATAATCAGAAACAGGAATAAATGTGTACACCATTTGATGAAATACGTGTGAAATCATCCTGCGTTTTCCCAGTGGAGTTTTGTTCTTTCTGTTTATTAAAAAGAGCATTAGGAACACGGCATCCAAGAACACTGGACGGACTTCGGAAAACGGTTCAAGGGGAGTGGAATAAAATTTACATGACATTATTAAACAAAATCTTACTTTCAGTAAAAATTAGAGCTAGAGCTATTGTGTCAAGAATCATGGCTATCAGATAGAAGCAAAGTGTCACAAAAACTACGGTTTTTATTGATAAAAATTAACTATCAAAATCATTTCCATAAAGTTCGAACGATCTTCTGTATACGATACATCATTATTTTACATGCCAAATCTTATTATTGATCAAGCGAAGATAGAAAATTTTAACCAATGAGATATAGAAAAAATACTTTAAACCCACTGAATTCCTAATAACGGATTACTCACTACACAAATCTAAATGCTTTATTAGTAATTTAAAAAAATCGATTATATATAATCTACTAATAAAACAGAAACTTATTAAAAATCTTTAAGATATTGAAAATAAATCTTTTGTCCTCTCTTACTAAAGTGATGATTAATTTACAAAAAATAATAAGTTCCAAAAATAGGTAGATTAATATGTATCACTTAATTGAAATTTGTGTGTCAACAATCTCTCATAATTCTTAAAATTAATTTTCAGTAAGTTAGGTAAACATCCCATTAAAATTGATCTCGCCTTAAATTGATCTCTCACAGAATGTTAATAATCTCATTTCGATAATATTACAGGATTTTGAGTAATTGAAATGCTGTGTTGTTATTAAGCAATTCGGAAATATTTCATTAAGAGCTGGATAACTGAGACATAATAAGAGTTTTAATAGGATATCGTTGAGAAGGGTTAGCATAATTTATTTTAATACTGAAGAATGTGTGCTTTTAATCAACTTATTTCATGTAACTTAAAACATGAAACCTATAATTTGAATGCTGACACGAACGCAATTAAGTTTATTTAGTATGATTACGTAGGAGTTGAATATTAAAATTAGACCTGTTTGTAAAGGTAAGTTACATCTCATTTTCCTTGTCTAGAAATCTACGCATAGAATGAAATAAAATATTGTATTATACAATACAAAGGGAAAGACATCTAAAATTATTTTCTCTTATTAACTATTATTTCACATGTTTGTTGCTTGATTATTCTATTGTATAAAATTAAATCCCTTTGAAAATATTCCTACATTTAGCATAAAAGTTATTAATTCTGCGAAACAAAGGTTATTTGACATAAAAGGGCACTTATAGAAGTTCCAAGCTAAAATTTAAAATTCATTTTATTTTAGAGTATTGCTTCTATGTTCGTAAAACACTTTTGATTTCAAGATTTATTATTGAAATAAATATTTCTGATTATATTGTTGTAAATTTGCTTGTAACTATTCAAAGAATAGACTCCTATTCTTTGAATAGTTACAGATTTATCAATGAACAATGGCAAACAGTTGACTACACAAAGACAAATCGACGTTAGGGATTGCAATACGGGCATACCGGGATACTGAATACCGGTATTTTGAGCCATTTGTACAGTTTTGTAATACCGGTATTCACATGTTAAAGTACCGTTTTTTTCGGTATTAACTAGAAATTTTTCAAATGGTCTTCACTATATGTTCAGGGATCACCTACATAGCAAAATAGTGTACGTTTTTGTTTTTATGTTTCGCTAACGGGCGAAATTAATCATACTGTGAATATGAAGTTGCATTGTACAATCAAGAGAAGTGATAAATTACGTGATTCATCCAAGGAGGCGGGCCAAAACTATCCCATTACAGTTTAGAGGGGTACTGCACAAGTGCAGGATTTGTAGTCTGATATTTGTACCTGTAAAAACAAGGTTGTAGTTGTGAAGAAAGTGCATAATGTTTCAATATTTTTTAAATTAGTGAGTTTGTTATTTGCATTGTATTTTCATATCATACTTAAAGGTTCAAAATATTTTTCAGATTCATTATAGGTAATTTCATAAATAATAACCCACAATATAATAAATTAGAATAAGATAATAATGATTTAAGATCACATTACAAAAATTTATAATAGTACTCTGAATAGCGATATTAATACTTTTTTATGATTTAAATAAATAAGATGTTCCTTTACTTTTTTATGGTTCTTTATATACTGTTATAATTTATAAGTTACAAATTATTTTTTGTGATATTTACACTCAAAATACTGGCAAATAAAAAAAAACCCCTGTTTTTTTTCTTTTTCTAAAATTTCTACTATCAGTATCCTGGTAATAAGATCTAAAAAATACCGAGTACCGGTATTGAACTTTTAGTCCGATATTGCAATCCCTAATCGACGTATATACACAAAGAAATATTACAACAAATTATTTAAAATAGAACAAAACGCACTCGTCATAAGCAAGCCTTAGAACGTTTCAGAAACGGTTCTTTTGTATAGTTCCACTTGTAGGAACTAGGAGAGATAAAGTCTCTTTTTCTTAGGCAGTCAACGCACAGATTCTGATCTCGACTGAACTCTCTTCTGTACTGACCTGACATTTGCTTCAAATGTCCATATTATAATCTCATGGTAATTTCTTAAAAAATCAATTCTAGAGTTTTCTCGATGATTCCTTCGTGATATCGTATTTGTCACCATATTTGTTGTAAAGGGAGATAAAGTCTTTAATTTGGTAACTTTGTTCTTATTTTCAATGGTTGTCATATATAATCTTATTTTTAAAATTCATGCTGGGAATCGAACTTTGTTTTTAAAGCTCAATTTTCTCTCGAGGAGAGTGTTACTGCAGGGAAAATAACGTACGTGACGTGTTTCAGTATTGTTGATTCAGTTTGCCACAATTTGACAAATAGAATTATTTTATATTAAAAGCTATACATTAATATTTAATTATCTAATTTAAAAATGATAAATGAAATTTTTCCTTTTCAAACGAAGATGCATTGTTTATAGTTAAAATCGTGCCAATTAACTTTCCAAGCTGTAAGAAATTGTTCTCTCTGTTAGTTTATTTACTAATTATTTTCACAAACATAATTAACCTGTTTTATTCTAAGTAGCGAAAGAATCTTGGGTACGTGTAATTAACGGATTTGTGGCTAATTAGGGAGTTACTAATTGAATTTGTGTAATTAAAATATACATAAACATATGTATTACGGTACATGTATACAACACTTCTCAAGAATCATAAGAAAGAAACACAACGGGAGATAAGAAATAAGAACATGAAATGAAAAACATACTAGAAAAACATTCCTACACAGTTAGAAATACTATACCTGAATTGTGTGCCAGAGATTATACGTTATTTCATACAAAACTAGATAGCAAATTTTAAGAGTAACTTTAATTTATAAATCCTTACAAGTTTTGTAGCTATTCATTTTCGTTTAATATGCTAGAATATGAAATAAATATTTTATAAGATTTTGAAGTTATGAAACTCTCTTCCACAAAATAAAGATTTAATGCAATTATTCATATCAAAATATTCGTATAAAAACTGCCGTTAGTACAGAAATTGATGATTGATTCCTATTTGATTGTTTCGATAATTTTGAAAGTATACGAGTATAAAAAAAAGTATTGAAACTTCCACTAAAATTATATATAATTTTCATGATTGCAATTACTAGGTTAAGTTTGTTATCAAATGTTTGCTTCCCTATCGCTAATTTCTTTCAAATTTTCCTTTTTCTATTTTTAGGAGTTTTATAATGCTTATACAAAATTTGGAAAATAAATTAATTCCATTTTTATCATAGAATTGTTACGAAATTATTTTAAACTGTAAATCTACATCAGATGATAAAAAAGACAAAATACAAATATACATAATCAAATTACATAAAAATTAAAATATTTTTCAAATATTTTTAATTAAAAAATCAATTTTTCGTTTGTCTGTGAATTGTCAATTTTTTAAAAATTTTAATATAATCAATATTATTTTGCTATTATAGAAAAATAATAACATTTTTGGTAATCGGTGAATGCATTTTTAATGTAAGAATATATAAGGCAATACCAGAATTTATATTAAACAATGTGGGGCCGTGGGTAGCCTAGTGGTTAGAGCATCGGACCCCAGACCGGAAGGCCTGGGTTCGATGTCCGATGCCACCAACTGCCCACCGAGTACAAATCGGTGAACGTGCTCGTTAAATCTGTGGGACCGAACGGTGTCGCAATCTATCGTGTTGCGTGAGCAAAATCGCACTGTCACCCTCTTGGGGGGCTCAAAGCTTAGGCTAATGACAGGCGTAAAATTCTAGCCCTTAGCCGCGATGAATTTCGTGGACCTTGATCTGATGTTACTGTCGATCAGGTGGCATAAGCAACAAATTAAACATTTTCATGGGTTTCTCTTGAATAGTATGTAATGATTAAATTTTTGCTAAAGTTGTACTTGAAACACCACGGGGGCTATAGTTGAAAGATTTCGAAATTCGGTCAAGTGACGAGGACGAACACATTGTCCTAGCCACCGTGAGGATTTTGAACCACTAACTATTTAACGTGCATCAGCCCCTCTACAGGGCAGGTCTTTAGTGGTATCAAGATTAAAACTCGTGATTCAGCAACACCACCCACGAGTTCAAGATGGTGACCACTAAGCTACCTTGGCCAAAAATGTTATGTAGTAAAAGTATTATTTTAGTTCATAATAAATTAATTGTCTAACTCAGAATCAATATTTTTTACTATCGAAAATCACACACAAATTTCCCTACTTTTAAGTTTGAGATGTCCTCTTGCCATCACATGTGCTATTTATAACAATTTATCAATTTTACTGATAGGAGAGAAGGAGTAATATAGATCTTACCATACGCAGCACATTGTGATTTACTTTCTGCATTTCCAGAAAGTAAATCACAATGTGTTTCAGAACAGAATGATCTGTGATTTTTGCAGCAGCCAAATCATGCTCGTTACATACAAGGAAGTCACAGAATTCTTTAATCTTGTTTGATCACAACTGCTTTGAAATAAGCAGTATTGAATAATTCACAAAACAGAAATTGCAAAAAGTACATTGTCTAAGACAGTGATTCTTTTGCTTTCGAGGGGGGGCCTTGCCTGCCCCTTTTATGTATTAGCCTGACATCAGGGACCCCGAATATTTTGAACAACTCTCCTTGATTTCTAACACATTACTCTGAGTAATTTAAAGGTTTCCTTAATTATCCTAAGATTGCCCCTGTTACTTATGCAGAGTGGGGTGCGGGGACTTCCTTTTTTGAACATGTTGCAGTGTTGTTCGTAGGGAAAGGAGGGGTTCGGTGGAAAGGGTGGAGTGGGATATTGTCTGAAACAGGTTGTAGTAGAGGCAGCAGCCTGCTTTTGCCGTGGAGGCGTATTTCTCTGATTGTCGGTCGGTGATTCCAGTGCAACGTGCCTTTCGTCGTCACTTCGATATTCCTCTACAAGGTCATGTTCTTGAATGGAAATTTGTTTTGATGTAGATGGATGCCTCAGAGCAACTGGGAATGTCTTCAAAGAAAGGAAAGCACCTCCGAAGACTGTTAGAACACCTGAAAATATGTGAAACGAGTTCGTGCGTCAATTCAGAACGCTCTTCAACAAAGGGATCTTGATAACGTGTGGTAATAACAAGATGGGATCACAGCCCTCACCAGGGTTTCCATGGGTACTTAAAGAGCAGCCTTCCCCGATTGACTGATTTCTCTGCTAGGGAACGTAAACTGGCCTGCGTGCTCACCTGATTTATCCCCTCCTGATTACATCATATGGACTTCATCAGTCCCTGGCTTACAAAAATCGCTCCAAGATCCTTTAAGACCTAAGGAACAACATCCGTGCCGAAATTGACATTATGCCAGTCGATATGCTTGAAAAGGTGACTCAAAGTTTTAAAAATGGACTGCATCAGTGTATTGATAATGGAAGACGACATTTAACAGACTATGAGTTTTATACTGTATAAATTCAAATTTCCGATGTTGTGGTGGTAGGCTGAAAAAACCAATAAAGTCAAATGAAACATGTAGTGAATTTTATTGCATTTTCAAAAAAGAAAGTTCCCACGCCCCACCCTGTTTTTTATTTTTAACACTTCCTTTTTTTCTCCTTTAAGTAAACAGTAAACATCTAAATAAGAAAAATTGTGACGTAGTAATGACTATATAGTTGCAAAGAACAACAACAACAAAAAACTTGAATTACTATTCTTGATCGAAATGCCTATTCTGGTAGAGTTTTTTCATTGGAGGCAATTTAATGGTCTATAGTCTAGGATGACATCCTACAATTTTTCCACGAGGTCTTTCAGAGTCTGTAAAAGTGGGAAATCTTCTCATTACATGAGAGACCTTCGCGGAACCCTAGAAAGGCGCCAAAGACACTCGGGGGCCGTGGACTATAGTTCAAGAATCACTGTTCTAAGGTAATTATGTCTAGCACAGAATAACCGACTCCTTTACCACATTAGTCCCAGACATTAAATCTTAAAAACCTTGAAAATAACAAGTCAGTACATGAGTAACATGTAACAAGGGAATGATTAAATAATTAAAACTGATCAAAGGCGAAAAGCATTATGAAACTTAACTTGAGTAAGAAACTACTAGGGTTGAAGACTAACTAAACCTGAGTGTGCCCTGCAGACATTAGCTGAGCATAATGGAACGGCCCTCACGCCTTGGATAGCTCTGACAGGCGAATACTCCCCGACGTACTTCACCCATTCCACCCGGTTGCACCCTCTTCCCACTTTGAGGCTGACTGCAGGAATTAGGAGAGCTCTGGAGTATGACAACTGATAAATGAAATATTTAGATATTGACTGACAGTGGAAGTGCTATACAATATCCAAAGAATTGACCAAAAATTTGTGATAGACCAGGATATTCTAATACTTCTCTCTGGACCTGGTCTTATCAAATCGGTATCCCTACAGGGGATCCTTTCTCACGTTGGGGGGGGAGTGTACGGTAACGAAACTGCAGATACACTAGCAAGAAATGAATAAGATCTTCCGATCACAAACTCTTCAGATCTAATCCCTTTTGAAATCTACTCCCTCCATAAAAGTAAATTATTCTCCACGTGGTGGAGCCTCCCGCCAGATCATAACTGGTATGTAGCTAGTCACCTAGGTATATATCGTGCAATGGCCCCAGGGCTCTTCAATCGGCATTGGCGAGGCTTAGAAGTAGACATTTGAGACCTGTGAAGTTCCAGAATCATGAAATGATTTTTTCTCCGTGTCCCTCCCTGCCAGCTCTTTTCATCTTCTTGCTCGTTTGGGTGTCTTCTGTAGGTATTTGAGGGTTGAGCAGGAGAGGACTTTCAAACTACTTGTGTGCGACGAGGTCTTTTGAACTTGGTATAGGCTTTCTAGATCAGGAGGATAAGCAACAACAACAATAACAAATAATTAAGATATTTAGTGATCAGAAAACTGAAAATATGAAAAATAATAAAGTCTTTGCTTTGTATCATTTTATAATTGACATAGTATCTGATTGGAAAATATGTATCAATTTAACCACTGCAAAAACCTGACTAATCCATAAGTAGTTGTCATACAATCTCACTTTTTTAAAATAGAAACTTAAAAAAAAAGAGCCCTTGTTCTTAATTATTGGAATTGAAGAAAAGGTCAGAATTTTTTTGGCACACAAGCACAGGTTTAAATTTCGAGAATATCTTTAAACGAACATTTTACTAAGGAATTTTTATAATTTTACAGAGTGAATTTACTTTAATTAGAGAGAACTCTCACTAATTTTCCTCATCAGATTAACATTAAAGAGATTAATTAATACATCACTTAAAAAACTATTTTCGAAACGGGAAATTTACTTAAATAAAATAGTTAACGAACCACATTAACGTTATGAGTACGCATCATTTCTCTTCCAAATCCAATTTGAGAAAAAAAAAGGAACATTTATCTTTAATGAGGTTGACAGGTTACGATTCAATATTCATATCTCGTAAATCTATGTTTCTCAAAATAACCACCACGAAATCATTATTTAGGAGGCTAAAAATATCACTTATTTTATCTAAAATAAGAGTATAATTTAAACTAGTTTAGATAATTCATCAATTTATCAAAAATATAGAAGCGTAATTTAAAAACAGTTTTAACGGGTTAGGTCATTTATTGGACATCGAATAATTTATTTTGACTTAAGTTTCATTTAAAATTCTCTCTCTCTCTCTTGGCCAACTCTCTCTCTATATAATAATAAAGTATTAAATAAATTACAAAACAGGCGATATATTTGGAAGGGATGAAAGTTTTATTTCACACGTTTTTTTTCCTGAGTATTATCGTTGACAAATAGCTTATTAGATTTTCTCTCGGGTATTCTATACTAAACTAGGAGCTAAAAAACTAATTGATCAGTCTAATTAGTTTCAGTTAAAAAAATTAGATAAAGCTGCCAAACAAAATATTTTTAATTTTTAACCTTAGAGAAAAAATATACAAAACTTCTAAATATTTGTTTCACAGTGCTCTCTGAAATATTTAATTTATTTGATTTATATTCCAATTTATTAATATACTGAAAGAGAGAGTGAGTGAGTGAATAATAACGTCGCACTGTTCAGCTACACGAGAGATACTGGCGACGGACCTCGTAATTTTGGACCATTGTCAAGTGACGAGGACGATAACTGATCTGGTACCCCCTCTCCAAACTATCACACCACACCAACGGGAGGACTGAAATAGATAGAGAGAATTTTGTTACCGTCACACAAAAAAGCTACACGAGAGCTATTAGGGACGGTCCTCGTAATTTTGAGCTTCAGTGAAGTGACGAGAACGACATCTGTGAGCTGGGATTCACTCTTCTAACAACCACACCAAGCCAGAAAAAAGACTTTTGGCATCAAAACATTTAACGGGTATTCACTCCTCTACACAGCTGGTCTTCAGTGGCACTAGGGCTTGATACTGCAATACGATAGGCATTTATTAGTATATTATCATTAAAAATAACTTTAGAATAGAATTCCTTTGGATGGTGATTCAACAGCTCTTTTTTAAAAATTCTGTATTACAGTTAAGTTAAGTAATAGACATTGTTACTGAAGAGATAACGACACATGAGCTGTATAACCATACCTCTACATAGCACCCAATAAAGATATTGAGGATCAATTAGATATAACGTGAAGCAATATACATTTTTCTACTCAATAACTTTTCTCTTTTAATAGATTTAAATTTATCACTTAGGGAGTTGGAAATTCGGTATCTTATTTCGAAGCTGCCAAGGTTCCTTTAAGGGTACCAGGACATGCTCAAAAGAGTAAAATGCCAGGATTAACATTCTTTGGTTATAGGATTATATCTTTAAAAATTTCCGTTAGAGCTTAGATTTTTTTATGTTATTAATAAAGATATTTTAATCATTCTGTAGAAATACAAAAATAATTTTTTGTTAAAAATATTTTTTCTGTTTAATTTAAGTTGGGCATAATTTTTGAGATCTCATAATGAATGTGTTGTCCTTTTTGTAAAACAATTCTTCAGACCTCTTCTGGACAGCACAGTTTATTATGGACGAACAAATAAAACGATTAAAAATACTGTACACAGCATAAAGAAAGTTCATAGCACACAGATCGTGTGGTCCCCGTAGAAGAAGTGCGTTAGAGGAAGCGGGAAAGAGACGCGTGGGCGCATCACATAGATATCCTTACGCTAGAAAAAATAGTTCGCTCTCGCCTCAACCCAACAGAATGCTTATGTTTAGGTACCATTTTTTTAAAAAAAATATCTCTTAAATATGTAAAATATTTTTTTGCACATATATAAAACAATACACAAAGTGTAGTGAATCTATTTTTTTAGTAAAATGTTAAGATCGTTTTTCTTTAAATAACTATAAAAACTTTGTAATTTTGAAAATTTTTATCCCTTCCCCTTTTTTTTCACACATAAAACTATATTTTAAAAAACTATGTACAACCTCGACAAAAAACCCAGGTTAACTATATGCACAGGTATCTTGTATAGAAGTAGAAAAATTTTAGAACCAAAAAATGCAATAATTTTTTTAAAAAAAGTGTACCTAAAAGCAAAAAGTTATGCATTGGAGAAAAACTGAAAGAACTAAACATTTATAAACGTTTCTTTTCATTTTTATCAATTACTTTTTAAATATTTTAAGGTTATTTTATCAACAGACATATAATTGTTATACATTTTTAAGTTCAGGAAAATATGCATTATTTTTTAATACTAAAATTGAGAAATTGATTTTTTGAATGTGTATGATATCTTGGTTTGTCTAAGTGGGTAGACAATATTTTAATAGTTACGGAGGGGAAAATTGCGTTGCCATGGATACTGCAACTAGAATTACTAAAGAAGATATTCAGAAATATTACTGGTTTGTAACAATGGATTATCCACAAGATCCGTACTCTCAAACTCGTGTTTTCTTCCGTCAAATCAAATTTGCACTTTAAGCTATAACAGCGCCTCTATACAAGTCAACGTCACAGCCAAACAGCATATAAATAGTCAGAAAGATACCGGAATGTAGAAGATTGTAGATGATTGTGTGGACGATTATATACTACACTGATTTGTGCCAAAATCACGTTGTCGTATTTGTGTTCTTAAAACGGAAATATAATTATTTTTTACGTCCTCGTATCCCCTCTCCCAAAGTTGATTTATGCAAAATCCATTTTCAGCAGTTCTCTACTCAACAAAATAAACTTGCTTATCAAATTTCATGTCTGTAGGTTTATAAATTCAAAAATGGGAATTTTCTTACGCATTTGCTTCAAAACCTCTTTGGGAGAATTTGCAATAAACCCGTTCTTATAGCGGCTCTCTTCTCTACAAAAGAATGACGCTTACCAAATTTCAAGTCTGTAATAATAGTTCAAAATTGAGAATTTTTATGTACTGTTTACACTGGCAATGCCTTTGAGACTCGATTTCAGTAAAACCTGTTTTTAGCGGATCAATATTCAACAAAAGAAACATGGTAATTAAATTCCAAGTTTGTATGTTTAATTGCTCAAAAACGAATTTTTCTTCTTATTTATACACACCGTACCACCTTAGGGGGCTTATTTTTGAAAAACCCTTACTAGCGGATCTCTGCTTATCAAAAGATGTATATCAAGTTTCGAGTTCGTAGGTTTCATATTTCAAAAACGAGAATTTTTATCTATAGCACCCACTTAACTCCTCGCAACCCCTGTTTGGAGTCGATTAAAGCAAAACCTGTTTTAAACAAATATGTATTTAACAAAAGAAACATGCTCACTAAGTTTCACGTCTTTAGGTATAATAGCTCATAAATTGGAACTTTTTTCTATGACTCCTCCCTATCCCCCCCGGGAGTCGATTTCATTAAAATTCGTTTTTAGCGGATCTCTGCTCAAAAAAAAAAAAAAAAACCTTGCATGCCAAATTTCAAGTCTGTAGGTTCAATAGTTCAAAAGTGAGACACATTTATAACTTTAACGCACCTTAATCCTTCTCAACCCCTCCCTGTGGATCTATTTTGAGAAAACCGGTTTTTATTGGATTTCTACTCAACAAAAAAACAGGCTTGCTAAATTTTAAGTTTGTAGGGGTTTAATAGTTTCAGAGATAACTTGAAGAGAGAGTGGGAATAAGTGATTGAGTGTGAGTCGCCTTTCTCCATTATATGTATAGACTTAAATCTACTTCAATCCGTTTCATATAGGAATTAACATTTACATATAATATTTCCGTGAACAATTAAAACTTGTAATAACATGAAAGAAAAAAAAAATCCAATTTAGTTTGGAAGGAAAAGAGGTAAAATTTTCGCTTTATTTTAAATCCTTTTTTTACAGAAACTAATTTAGGTTTTGTTTGCCGTCGTACTCCATTTGTAGAGACATATAGGAAGCAATTTTCTTAAATAGGAGACTTTTCCAGAAATAGAACCACTATCCTGTGTATTCAAGTACAATAGCTTAAAAATAGATAACAAATCTATTTATTCTGTACACATAAATATACTTCTGAACTTTTCTTTGTTTGTTTAACAGGCTAGAGGAGCATATAAATAAAGTGATCTCTAAGATGAACTTCAAATTTCTTTTTAGTCTAAAAATAACAGACTTACATCACTCCGTCTCGGTAAGCCTCCATTCTCTAATATACTTTGTTTCCTTTATTTCCCCTACGATACATTTAATTTTAAGGCAAAAAAAAGTTTTGTTTAATAATTTCCAGTATTTTTAACATGTTTTTATTAGTTTCACCTGTATGTAACGGAATCTTTGAACTCGACTTTTACCCAATTTAAAAGGTCAGATTAATTAAAAATTTTGCACATTTGTCAAGGACCAATGACAAAATAATAATTTAATAATTTTGTTTCATTCTTTTGATCAGGGTCATCAGGTTTAACGATTTCCCATTTCCAGTTTGGCTAATAATTCCAGATCCCATTTCCAGATTTGGAGTCTAAAAGATTAAGTTACAACTCTAAAACGAAAGTGCTCTTGGTTAGTACAAATACAACAAAAAAAAGTGTTTTTCATATGTAAATAAATGATAATTTAAAAAACTAAAAGAACACGCCTTAATAGTAGATCGAACTAAAAAAATGAAAAACAAATTATAACTTAAAGAAACTAAAAAGCACGTTTTTATAGTGAATCGAACTAAAAAGATAAAAATAATTCTTAATATAAGAATAAAATGATTTACGAGAAAATTAATGTCATTGTGGTAAAAGCGTGGAGTGCTCGACAGCAATTGTTATAATTTTTTACTAGTTTATTCCGAAATGTAGAGTTAGAGTACAAATTAGTACAAAGCACACCCCACACACTTACCACAATGGCCGTAATTTCTTCGTTAATAATTTTAGTTTTAACTAAATTTTAAAATTTTTTTTAAATATAATTTTTTATGTAAGGTGACTGAGAGACACTGCATTCAAAATCATGATTTTGAAAAAAAAACGTATAAATGGACAGTTTTTGATATTTAGGGTCATTTGAATTAATATATACACGTAAAATTATTTCAAGAATATTATTACAATAAAAAATTATTTAAATGTAATTTTTTGGTAAGAAATGAAGTAAGAACAACATTCTCCTTTTATGAGAGAAATGTCTGTAATAATAACATTTTGTCTGCATACGGCTAGGACTAATATTATTTAAAAGAGGATTTGATAATATTTTACTATAACAGACTAGAGAAATTTTAACTAAAATTAACCCGTTTTTATTTCAATTGATCGTAACTCTGAAAACAATAGGAATTTTTTAAATTTCCTTGTTCAAGCACCGTAGAGAAGTCTTAGCTATTTACAAGGTGTGACAATGAAATTCCCGGACTTGCTGTTAGGCTTTGTGTGAAGGAGTGAGAACAGAATATAGATAACCTATAGGCTACATAAGCAAAATAATATCATAGAAGCATTTTTTATAAAAGAAGAATGTTTTAAATATATATGGCATTCTTTCAAAAAATTGTATTTAAATAATTCTTTCTTGTAAAATATTCTAAAGACACAGTGGCTCAGCTGACAGCCCAATACAATGCAGGGCCAAGTAGAATAGTATCGGAGTTCAGCGGACACTGTTGGATATGTATATTATAATCCAATTGAAACGGAATATTAAAAAAAAATATTCATTTATAATTTTTCAAAATTACAATTCTTAACGTAATCAGTCCCCTTGAAATTTTTTTTCTTTCAGTACAAATTATGTTTATTGTTTGATAACTTTAAGATATAACTGTAGGTATTAATGAAATAAGTCTGGCACTGGAAAACAACCAATTAAGGTATCCGACTACCCTAAAAATGTGAGTTTTGCCAAAAATTGACAAACTTTTTTATGATTTTATTTTATAGATCATCTTATTAGCTTTATAAAAAATACCAAGTTTATTATTTTCCATTCACTAGAGCAAAAACTACGAGTGTTTTAGTAAAAGCAGATTCTAGTATTTCAAGCAACATGCCATATTTTAAAACTTATTTTACTCGAAATGTGTTTTTTTTTTTGAAAATGCTCATACGGGGCCAGCCCGATTGCTAGAAAAGTTTTTAAAATAATTAACTGAAATTTTTTGTGTATGTTTTGTATAATAGTAGAAGTGGTTTAACCTTCAGATTTATCATTTAGTGTTTTATTACAAGATTTGCAGTCCGTATGCTAATATAATCACAGTTTTTTTAAGCAATTTCATATACTAACTAAGATAAAGTGCTCTAGTTTTTGTAAAAATTAATATCTCTTATTTGGTAGGTAATTTAAAAAGTAAATAACATTGCAACACATCAGAATTGAAAATTTGTTCATAAACTTTTGGTACAAAATGAGCCGCGTTTATATTATTTTTTGTAAATTATTAACCATTTTAGGAATAATGATTTATTTTTCTCTTCTTAATTTTAGCATATTTTTCTTATAATGTACTAAAATCTAAAAACAACAAAAAATCCCCATATCTTCATATTTTTTAAAAAAAAGTTGTCGCAAGTAGTCGGATACCTTAAATATCTGTTTTGTGATCTAAATCTTTATAACTCTGGAAATTATTTCAGTATAGATATATATTTTTATGTCACGAAAAAGGAATATTAGAAAGATGAAAATAATTACAAAAAACGCTTTTTCCCCCATTTTTTAGCTATCAGAAAATAACCAATGACTCTAAAACGCATTTGCACTGAATTAACGAAATATAATTTGCAATAATTTAAAAAATGAATGGCTTTTTCAAATCATTTAAACTTTTTTTAGTGAATTTTTTTCGATAAAATCCGTATCTGGAAAAATAGGAGTGTGTTCTCATGTATAAAAAACATTTTAGCCCTATTGCAGATGTAAATAATATGTATCAGAGGCAGATGTTCATCCGAAAAAGTACTTAACAAGTTAGGTCATTTATTGAACGTCGAATCATTTATTTTATCGCCAAGTTCACACCCGGGCACTAAATATAGATAATGACTTCACGCCTATGAAGCAAAAAAAGTAGATTATATGCTTTGGGAATTGGTGAATTTCCTTCACGCATTTTTAAGTTTTTATTTGATCGATATAATCATATTTTATTCCTCCCATCTAAAATATCGAATAATTACATGTTTCCCATCGAGAGGGAAAAGTTTAAAATAAAAGCATTAACCTAAAAACAGAGAATGAAATTATTGTATACGGCGCCTGCGCTTTTACTAAAATACAGGTGTTTTTTTTTAAACTGACGCTATTCAGAGCCACTTGGAGCTCGATTTAAGTGACACAAACAAACTTCGTATAGAGACTATTGATGACATTGAAAGTAAAATTTCGTAAATAAAAAAGTTCCAAAAACAACCGATAGGGGTGTTTATGGCGCGGTCGTAGCTTAATAAACCGAGAATCAGCATAAAACACGAGGATCTAAATGTATACTTTAATACGCGATAATCGCTACATCGATCGGGTCTATAAACACATGTAGACAACTCCGATGAATATTTTCAGTTGAAATGAACCAGCTCAAGAAAATAAGTGACTCACAATACCAGAATGCGCATTATTGGTATAGCTGTATTATTTTAATAATCCAGCTTTTCGTGATCTTAGAATACGACAGAAACTACGTAAGGACGCTTCCTCGCCTAATACTTTGAAAGGAATGATTAAGAAGTTCCAGGAAGCTGAGCCTCTGACAATTCGTCCTGGCAGAGGATCTAAAACTGAGTCAGAAGAGGCGATAACAGATGCTGCAACTGTAATCATCGACGGCACGTAAACCTGTGTCAGAAGAGGAGATAACAGATGTTGCAACTGTAATCGCCGACGGGACGTAAACCTGTGTCAGAAGAGGAGATAACAGATGTTGCAACGGTAATCGCCGACGAGACATAAACCTGTATTAGAAGAGGAGATATCAGATGTTGCAACTGTAATCGCCGACGGCACGTAAACCTGTGTTAGAAGAGGAGATAATAGATGTTGCAACTGTAATCTTCGACGGGACACCTGTGTGAGAAGAGGAGATAACAGATGTTGCAACTGTAATCGCTGACAGAACGTAAACCTGTGTCAGAAGAGGAGATAACCGATGTTGCAACTATAATCGTCAAAGGGACGCAAACCTGTATCAGAAGAGGAGATAACAGTTGTTGCAACTGCAATCGCCGACGGGACATAAACCTGTGTCAGAAGAGAAGATAAAGATGTTGCAACTGTAATCGTCGATGGTGCAACAAATCATTATTGATACACATATCATAGAGAGTGTGGAATATTCCTAGTGACATGTTACGTACGGTTGTTGAAAATATTGTGCAGATAAGGAACAGTGTAGTCTCGTCTCTGAGAATGACGGTGATACGTTTCTTCACGGGGGAAGTGAATCAAGCGAATAAAACTTAAGATTTCATTGTTATTTTGTATGAGTTATTATTTATTTTTCTTTTTTGAACACCTTTTTTGCATTGCTTCAGCGCCATAAATACTCATATCGGTGATTTTTGGAACTTTTTTTTATGGATCCTACTTTCCTGTCATTACTAGTCTCCATATCAAATTTGGTGCCATTTCTTTTGTTAGATCAAGCCAAAGGGGCTTTGAATAGTGTCAGCCTAAAAATTACCCCTTTATATTTATTAATTGTTCAATCCTTTAGTACTTTCTTTTGTGCACAAGGGTAATAAGCTATGTATATACAGAAAACTTATTAAAGATTATTGGGATTTATTAAACATTAAAATTTTTAAAATGCACTGGATGGGCTTTATTTTTTTTGAAATTTGGCAGTTAATTTTAAAATGTTGATTTACAGAGAAAATGCTAAGACCTAGCATTTCTTAAATATTTTTTTAAAGTTTTCTTTTGAAGTACCATAGCTCTTTTCAAAAGTAAATTTGTTAAAAGAAAAGATATTTCGATTTTTCAAAAATCTTGCAAGGAAGATGAGGAACCGTTTTTATCCAGTCCAGCAAATCCTAAATCCCGTTTTTTCCTATATCCTAAAGCGACTGGACTCACTCATTCACTCTCTCAGTCACTCATCACGAGATCTTCAGACCTATTAGATAAGCAAACTTGAAATTTGGCAAACCTATTTCTACTAATGCATGGAAATCCGCTAAGAACAGGTTTTGTAGAAATCGACTGCATAAGTGTTTGCGAGGTGGGAAAGAAGTTACAGGGGTGTTATAAATAAAAAAAAAAAATTCCGTTTTTGAAAAACTGGACCAACATATTTTGGAATTAGCAAGCATTTTTCTTTTGTCGAGTAGAGATCGTTAAAAAGTGGGGGCTGAGGAAAGCAACTTCGAGGGGACCTATAAGGATGCAAATGTTAAAAAATAATTCTTTTTTAGAAACTCAAGTCCTACTTGATTTTTAATTTTAAATGCAAGAATACTTTTGAATATAATTGAAAGCTTAATGCTAGAAAACAGATAACAATAACCTTAAGACGAAATTTATAGTCTTACAATGTCATGAACTATCCAATGGAGTGGGGATGGGGTTACGGCTAGCTCTCATATATCCAAAAATTATTTATAGCATGATTTTGAAATATTTTTTTTATTCAAAATGACAAAATATTGAAAAACATTCGCTAAAAAAACCGAATTGAATTATATTTATTTCAACGCAAACATATAATTCAGTTTTCTCTATATTTAAATGCAATTTCATTTTTATATGTTTTTAACTAAATATTATAATCTGATTGTAAACATTGCTATATATAACATTTCTTTTATACTTAGTAAACATTTTTCAACTTGCACAATGAAAAAATTTGTAACTGTAATCATTCCCAATGTTTGTAAGTATGCGACATTGTATTTCTTTTCAACTCAAAGTAATAAAAAACTAACACTTTTAAACCCAGAGAAAAAATTCTTTACTATTTACACTTCCAAGAACTCTCTGCTCTCAACAGTTTTACAATACGTCTGAAAGATACATTCAAGGATAGATATCGAGAAAATCACTTCTTTTTAAGAATACTAGTTTTTAAACCATATGTAACGTGTTTTTTCTTTCCAAAACCACCCACAGCTATTCACATAAATAAGTAAAGAATTTTGGAATGTCTTTCAAACTTTCTTTTCAATAGAGAAATATTTTGTATCTTTACAAAAAGGTTTTTAAAAAATACTTTTAGATGTATTCCAACTTGGAAACATTCTTACATACTTTACTTATCTATTTTGCTATATATCACGCTTTGGATCTGATCTTAAAATAAAATATTTTTATTTATGGTTCATATTATATAAAATAGCACAGAATATACTTCATGCTTTTTCTTGCCCGATAACTTGCATTTATAGATTTCTATACGCTCCAATAAGTAGAAATAAATTCAAAGTCGAGTTTATTTATAGCTTTGTCAGTATATATGTATGTGCATTGTCACAGTAAACGCGCGCGCGCGGATAAGTTTGTTAAGATTTTTCTATAAGTGCATTTGCATCTGTCTGCTTTGAATATTACAAGTAAAAGAAAATCTACGTAGTGTTGTGAAAACATACGTTGAATTTTATCTTTTATAAAGTTTTTTTAAAAAAAATATATTGGTAATCACACATTTATGAGACATAACATCAAATACAATTATTTTTCAATAAAAACTCCGCTAAATAATATGCTTTTTGAACTTTTGTTTCAATGGATATTAAATTCTTTTGATTTGATTTTTGAAGGTATGCATTTAAAAAGATGTATTTCAACTATCCACTCACACAACATTCACGAATGTATTCATAGTTTATGAGATGGTTAAGGATAAATAAAAAGAGTGTTTAAATGACTTTTTTATGCACCAGAACAACCAAAGTCAATTTTAATTATTAGTGTAAACATGGGATCCTAGAATAAAGCACTTAAATATCATTGGAGAGGAAATGTTTTCATGAATCTTGTGAAAGTTTAATTCCCATTAATATAATATTTTAACAACAGATGTTCTCTTGCACTGGACCATTGAAATAAAAATAACTTCGATAGTTCTTTTTTTTAAAGAATTGGAAAATGTTACTTTATATACCTTAAACTTTATTTAAATAGCATAAGAAAATATTAAATTTTTACCACTTTGGGACTCTGCCACTACCGGAGTCCCCCTCACTCCTGCATATTCGTATTTATATTAATGGCACTTTGATACAGAACGATACTTTTTCAAAACACTTACTGTATTTACTGGAATCTAAGCCGCACTTTTTTTCCCAATGTTAAAGCTACTGAAAATCGGGTGCGACTTAGAATCGAATTAAAAAAATGCGTTGGATGGGGGAGTTAGAACGATTGCAGGTTCTAAATCAGGGTTCGGCAACCTTTTTGCTCTGGTATGCCAAACAAATATACCAACATGATTCAGCGTGCCGCACAGAAGGACATGGTTAAAATAGTTCGATTCCCGTGATAATGCATGCAAACTTAGAAAATAGGCTTTAAAAACATAGATTTACAGTTTCATACATATTAATTTTACATCCTTTAAATTTATGTCTTAATATAAAAATAAACAGCGTAAAATATATTTATTTCTTTAACATAAGAAATATTTAAATTGTACACATATTAAGTACTTTTAAATATATTTTTAAAAATAAGTAATAGATATCATAAATATAAGTACTTTCCTTCATTATGATTAAATAAAAAGATAAATAAAATTTTTAATGTGAATCTAATGCTTGCGCCAATCTATTTTCGTATCACAAAATCAGGGGTATAATTTGAGATTTTCAATTTGACACGATTCTGAGCATTCAGTTTTTAAATAATTTCTTTGTGGAGTCGAAATATTTTTCAAATGAGGAAAGACTTTTTACTTAGATATGTAGAACCAAAAGCGGAAAACAGAGTACTTCCAATTTTCTCTCTTTAAACAATTAAATCTCTCCAGCAATGACATTCAATCATTTTCAAACTAGCAGTAACTTAATCTTCTCTCAGAGGCATCTTTCAGATTTTTTCGTAATTCTGTAGATGTTTGTCAAATTAAGTTTGAAGTTATTTAAGATTTTTTTTTTTGTAAAATTCCAAAAATGTCCGTACTTTTGAAGATGCTTATCAAATGAGGTCAATCACAAAGTGATCAGCTTCCATTCACTCAAATATTGACAAATTTGTAGAGCAGTGCTGAGTGCCACCGAGAACTGGACCACGTGCCACATGTGACACGCGTGCCATAGGTTGCCGACCCCTGTTCTAAACTATTTTCCACTATTTTTCATTTTCCACAAAGACCTGCTGAGAATTTGGGGTGCGGCTTAGATTCGAGTAAATACGATATTTAAATTTATATACTTTTCATATATTCACGTAAAAGTATTTTTATTTACCAATGGACAAGTTTTAATAACATCAAAGTCACTCAAACATGCAAATAATAGCGGTTCAAGTACGTGCAGGACTAGGTACTCTGTCACCATCCAACGAGAAACTGCAACGCACAATGTATGTTATTTTCCTTGATGTGATATATTACTTGCGGAAAATAGAGTTTTACAGAGAAAGTGAGATTCCTAGTATGAACTGGCACGGAATGGTTCTGTTGGCTGTTTGAGGGCTCATTGGCAGTAGTAAAAAACGCCACCAACTACGATGGCGAAGTCTTGGCTGTTTGTGAAGCCACAACGCAATTACTAGCTGCTGGCGTAGCTACTGCAAAAGGTCATCTTCATAGAATCCCAAGCTGCAATTTTAGCTTTAAGCAGGGAACACCAACTAACTGCCATAACACAATTCGGTACTGAACTAAAATTGCGGAGCTAATCTCATATGGCTGAACTGTGGCCTTACAGTGGGTCCTAAGTCATGTTGGGATCCACGGCAATGAGAGAGCCGACCAAAAAAGCTAATCAGAGGCCGAGTTGTCTCAACCGGAAGTCCCTTTGACTCTCAGAAGAGCAAAGAGCGTATTTCTACATTAATTGACAAATATACTACCGTGATCCCCAAACACCAAGAGCCTTGAAAAGTCATTGGAATATCTGGCCACTGTGGGTCCAATCCCGAGGCACCTTAGAAGGGCCGAGGCTGTTGTTCCCTTTCTTTCAACCATAGGACAGGACCTTTTGGGAGTATACCTCCACTTGCTTGGCCTGGCTGCTGATGAGGCCTGCCCACTCTGCAGCCATGACAGAATGGATGGCGACCATCTGCTTCATTACACTGGCCTCGATGAATAGCCGACTGACGACATCTTCAGTCAGTACTGGAAGGCTTAGCGTCAAATGGTCAAGAAGCCAAGCACGGGCATTCGATAAATAAATAAATAAATAAATATGAACTTGAATAATATTATGGCAACCGTATATGATGTGAGCAGGTTCACCAGATCAGTGACTTTTTCACCTTGGCGAAAAATTTGACGGGAAATTGTAGTGCCAAGGAAATTTTGAGAAGTTTCTGGAATTGTTCCTTCCGGAAATTTCCATGAAGCTGTATAAGGGACCTTTGAGTCCAATCAATCGAACTCAGAATCTGTTAATATGAGTTGTCTGCAATGACAGAGAGACTTTATCTGACAGAGTTCCTGCTAGTGGAACTGTTCTATAGAACTGTATCTGGAAAGCTGTAAGACTCGTTTGTAACGAATGCGTTTAACCTTTACAGTAATTATCTGTTATAATATTTCTTTGCATATATACGTAGATTAGTCTTCGTGTAGTCATTTATTCATCCTCTAGTCCATTAATATCATACTATTCAATTAAATTGAGTCGTCGGCTGCTTTTTACCCTGCGCAAATTTGAAACAATATCTTACATGTTGTCACCTCCTACTTGGCTCTCGAAAGTTTGCCGACCTCTGCCGAAGGGTGTCGTATTTTTGATATTCAGTATGAGGGATGTTCAGAAAAAAAGGGCTACAAACCGCAGCATCTGAAAACTATATATTGTGGAGAAATTTTGTATCGCCAGAGTAGAGACAAATGGCGCTACTTGTCATAAAGCTGGTTTGCAGGTAGGTAGTAAAAATTCCCAGACGGTTCAGGACGATTTAAACGGAAAGAATTTAGAAAATTGGTCTCATTTGGAACTGCGAGCTGTGATTCAATTTTTACGGGCAAAGAATGTGTCCACATCTGACATTCACAGTCAAATCGTGGTAATTTATGGTGAAAAAGCAATTAGCAGACAACATGTGGCGAAATGGCGTCACTCTTTTCAATCAGGCAGACAGGATGTCGAAAACCGCAGTATGGCGGGGAGCAACCGGCCAAATTCTTCAACGATAGAAATCAACACAGCACGAATTGAAGAAATGATTCAAAATGATCGATGGGTAACTCTGAGTGAAATCTCGTCAGAGCTGGGACTAAGCAATGGTAGCGTGCAGAATATGTTCTGCGATATTCCAAGACAGTGCTGTGAAAACATCTGCCGAGACCTGGCTCAATGAACAGGGGCCTGATTTCTACCAAAACGGGTTGAACAAGTTGGTTCTGCGTTCTTATAAATGTCTAAATAGACTTGGTCGTTATGTCGAAATGTGATAGGCACGTATACCTCTTAATTCCTTTTTGTATTTTCTGACTTTTGTTAATAAATATTTCTTTATAGACTTGTAACCTTTTTCTCTGATCAACCATCGTACAAAGTGATTTCTCGTGATAATGTTAATAAATCCGTGTTCATGATTGTTTTACTAATTAATTTTTAATTCAAGTTAAATTTTACTAATTAAAAAGATTTTAAGGCTATATGGTATCATCTTCACAATTTTTTTTATTTTTAATATTTGATATTTGGTTTTAATTGTATTTTATAAAGGTTAAGATTTAATAATAATTCCATACAAAAATTTTTTAATTTGTTGCAAAATGTTTGTAAAATTTAAGTTTTTTTTTTAGCTTTTTTAAGCCTTTTTTAAATCCCTAAGGCTTTTGTAAAAATGTCTCTTTTCTTTCAAAACTTTTTTCCCAAGTACCTTATAATATACTACATAAAACTGTGCATGGGTTTTTTTCTGCTGCTGCTCTTTAATGTTTTATTAATTTTTTTATAGTTAAACTTCCAAAAACTCCCAAAAAAACATTAATTTTGAATTTGAAATTTTTTAGAAAAAGTACTAAACATGTTAGAGCTAATTCCATGCACAATTTTACAACACATACATTTCAGAACATGTATAAAAAATTTCAAACCCATACTTCAATTATCAAAAAAGTCTTAGGATTTTGAATAACAGTATATATACAAAAATTCAACATGTAGAAAAATGAGTTTGAAGTTTTCCTTCCATGAATAGAATGATATAATATTCATCGAATAGTCTGAAACCTTTATGAAATGTTAATTAGCTTATTTAAAACTACTTACCATAAAAAATTGTACAAATATAGAACAATTAAACAGTATACTGCCATAATGAATATATAGAAAAAAGCGAATGAAAGATCAATATTTCATAAAACTTTATCTTAATAATTATAAAAAAAGAATAAATACACACACTTCAGAGCTAATTCCACGCTCAGAGCTAATGCACAACATGTACAAAAGATGTTTATGCCTTTATTTTTTATTTCCATGATTTTAAAAGCCTTCGCATGTTAAATATTGTACACGAATAAAAGCAAAATCAATAGCAATTTATAGGTAAATTACATCAAAATCTAAGAACTGCATTTGTGCATTTGTTTAAATAAACATCTTAAAATATTTTAATAATAAAAGTGTTGAATCTCGCAAACATAGGATATATATATATCAACAAAAAAAATATATAAAAATGGGAGAGTTTTTCTATTTTTGCGAATTAGATTTTAATTATCTGGGTTATCAAAATGAGATTTAGTATTTGTGCTTTGGGAGAATCCGTTTTGAAGTTTTAATTTCATTCTTAATAATATCATAAAAAGCACGCACAACTTTTAAATCTTGACCAAATCCATTTGATTTTCAGTAAATAATTCACAAACTAGAATTTTTGCAATAATTGCACAATTCTTTCTTAAAATGATTTATTACTGCATATATAATGTCAATCTCATTGATGCGCATTAGAAAAATAATTAATTCATTTTTTATCAGGCTCTTTTCTAGCAGATAATCTGAAATGTAGGCGTGGTAGTTGCTAATTAGCATCAAACATTGCTCCATTACTTAATGAAAAATGCAGGTAAAGCTGTGAAATTTTGCAGGTATATTTATAAAGATTCGGGGTATCAAATAAGCCCATAAAATTTTTTCGACAGTTTAATGATTTTTAGGGTACCATATCGTCTTAATTCAGGAAATAATTTTGGGTAAATCGAAGCATATCGCAATAAATTAATGCGTGCCTTAAATAAATTGGGAATATACCGTAATGCAGTGATTTAATGCTTTCTGAGAATGTATATGTTAGATATTGACGACTGTTGGAATGTAATTGAAAGAGAAAGTGTTAGAGCGAATCATAAGAAGCCTAATAAATCTTGGCTGAGGAGAATTTATATATCGGTCGTAAACACGAGTTGTCCAACGAATCATATACCAAAAGACATTCGTAAAACTCAGATTGCTGTCGAGTGAAAGAACCAATAAAATGAAAAGGTGATTCTGAATGTTATCACGTTGAAGATAAGAAAAAAAAAAGGAAACATTTTATAGATCGTAAAGCAGAGTTATCTGTCACCGCTTCCTAATGGTGAAAACGACACTTCCAAATACGACACTGTACATCTTTATTGAACCGTTTTTTTTCTTCAATTCCTACTATTAGAGTTCCAATTCTCCCTATATTTACTCTTATATATATATATAGTTGTTTTTAGCATTGATTTTAACATAGGTTAGTAAATATTTTAGGCTATAATTTTATCGTTTTATATTAATAGATTGTGGTTTTATTTTAAATAGTTAAACTTCTCTTGATATTCCTTACTTTCCAAATAGCCCAGAGTATTGAAAAATACAGGTGAAGGTTGGCGCATTGATGATGCGTGGGTTTGAGTCCTGGGCAGAAGATTCACCGTGTAGAGGGGCGGATGCATGTTAAATCTGTCAAGGCTAAAAAGACTTCCTTAGAAATAAAAGTTTAGAGAGAACAGTATCAGCTCTTTTGATTAATTTAATCGTGGTTCAGAATTACGATGCCCGTTGCCAATAGATCTAGTTTTGCTTCAGTGCGCAACGTAAATTAAAATCAAATGAAATAGAACAATATATAAATATATTATCAAAGTATCCGACTACTTGCGGCAACTTTTTTTTTAAAAAAAGGAAAATATGGGGATTGTTTTGTAGTTTTTAGATTTATTTAGTGCTCGGTACCCGACTAGGTTCGGAGACCAATTTTTCAAAAATCAATTTTCAGAATAAATTTATTGTTTTAAAGAACATAAATATGCTTAAAAAGTCATAATTATTAAATAAATAACATGTATCACCCTTTGTTTTTTGAAAAAAAATATTATTTAAATGAAATTTTAGCAAAATTTTTAAAGTTAAGAAAAACGTCATAAATAAAAATAAATTGCACATAATGCAATTTTAGTTTCATTGATATACTGCTTAATCCCTCTGAAGTGTCACAAACCGCAGAATAAAAAATATTTTAGGAAATAAATATTTTATTAGCATTTACATTTGATGTTAATGATTTTTCATCAAAATTACTGCATGTTCTAAGCTAAAAATGGTTGTAAAATGTGATTAAATGTAGGTGTCTTGAAAACCTGCGGTTTGTTACACTCTGAAGGGCCCATAAAATATATGTTATGAATTTCATTGAATTTGATTGGATTGTTTTGGAGATATCACGTTTTTCGTGCACAAATTATCGTAAAAATTTCATTCTTCAAAAAACGCATGAAAAAAATATTTTTATAAGTTAGATAAAGTAAATGCTATAAAAACAACTTAAAAAACTCCCTAGTTTTACGTATTAGTCCTTCTCTCTCAATAATTATATTTCGTTTTTCCCTAATGGCTCAAACAACAAACACCAAACATCAAATACCTAAAAAGGACTTTTCAACCTATTCGGATACCTTAAGGAAAGAGAAAAGGAAATTATTTTTTCTAAAATGGTAAAAAATTGGTAAACATTTACAAAAAGTGGCATAAATGGAGACCATTCTGTACAAAACGTTTATGTGAACAAATTTTAAAATTTTCAATTTTGATGTGACCTTCAAAATGACCTTCAGGATAAGTTATTTAAATTTTTATAAAAACTAGAGCACTTAATCTTTGTTATTATATGAAATTGCTTAAAAAAACACTAATTATATTCACATAAGGGGCTTTAAATTTTGTAATAAAACAGTGATTGATAAATTTCCAATTAATTATTTTCAAAACTCTTTGAGCAATCTCTGCCCCCGTTTAAACATTTTTTGAAAAAAAAAACATACACACACACATTTTGAGTAAAACTAATTTTAAGGTATTACATTTTGCTTAAAGTAGTAGCATCTGCATTTACTAAAACACTTGTAGTTTTTGTTCTAGTGAATGGAAAATAATAAACTTGGTATTTTTATAAAGTTAATTAGATAGCCTAAAAAATAAAACCATAAAATTTTTTTGTGTCAATTTTTGGTAAAATTCACAATTTTGGGGTAGACGGATATTTTAATTTTACCAAATGAATCATTGAATACTTTGGACTTAAGATATTTCTAGAGAATGCTTGACGAAATATTTTATAACTTTGGGGAGAGAGATGTGTATGTAACATAAACTTACACCATTCAGTGAAATTTCAATGACATGCATTTGGATTGTAACGGGTTCTATTATCAATTCTTACTAATTTTCTAAGGAAAATTCTATCAATTACCGCTTTTTGTGAAGAAAACGTGATTTGTGTGTTAGTGAGAGTTGCTATTGTTGGAGTAGGCGAAAGGTGTTTTGCTGAATCTTATAGAGTTGTAATCGTTTATGTTTCAAGAAAAAGGAAAGAGCATGTAAAGTTTGGACAATTTGTATCTGAGGGGAACTTAAATACTGAATAATCTATTATAGATATTTTATAGTAACTAAGCTGGCAGTTCCCTTCGCTGAAGATGAATTTTAATAGTTATTGGATAATCGTAATAAAAGAGTTTGATTTCACAAAAATGTCTCTTAATTTGGTGCACCCACATCACGACCGAATGTTCGTAACAGAGTGACCACCAATAAGGTAAGAGTATTTTGGATCATTTTGTTTCCCAAAAAACTGTAAATGATTTGACACTTTCAAACATTACTTAACAATGTTCAATGTTTATAGGGATTTTTATAAAAGTAGTAGTATGTGTGTGTGTGTTCACAGGGATATAAATATTTCTTTAAAAAAATTCCTAATTTTGTCAGATGTTTTTTGTTTGTTTATAATACCCAGTTTTTAAAATCTAATATTCCCAAACTTCCAGAAACATTAATAAAGAAGAAAAAAACACTTATATTGGAAATTATTGGGGACATTCAATCATATATGTACATTTAGAGAAAATAAATTTTTGCTGCAATGTGCAAGTGATATTAACATTTTCCTCTCGTATATTCTCGAATATAACATTTATGTAATATCCTGCTCGACATTGTAAGAATTCAGAATAAATGAAAGCAATATAGTAAATTGCATTTCTGAAAAAGTCGTGTAATAAGGGGTTATCCATAAACTGATATTTTCAGTCGTAAATCCCAAGCTGATTAAAAAGGATTATGCTTGATTACTTGAAAGTTGTGAAAAAGAGCTGATTAAAGCTTGGAAATGAAAATCTGCGGTTAAAAATTTTTGAGTAACAAATTCTTGCCTGACTTTACTTTACATTATGAAAATAATTCGCAATAATTACTAACAATTTCTAGGCTTCTTTGTTAATAACAATACATACAGATATTTTCAACGTTTCTTGTGTTTATGTTTTTGAAGCTTAAACATTTATGGATTGGGGGCAAGAGTAAAAAATTTAATTACTAAATTTTTATTTTCGTTTTAGGATTTTATAATCTTAAACTAAATAACGCATAAGACAAAAACGAGTTTAGAGAAAAATTAAAAAGCAAAAATAGAACTTAAATTATCAATAGCAAAAACTGAAATACTTCAAGCTTTATATTTTTAAATACCTTTTAATAATGTGCGTAAAAAATCTCTCTCTCTTTCTATTAAGATTATTTTTATTAATTATTAAGCTTATTTTATTATCTTTTGAAGTTCGCACATAATATTATTGAAAATATGTAAGGAAAATAAAAAAAAAATGTTGAGCGATTAATAAAAATGCATTTACCCATTCACTACGAGTCAAATTTAAAGCGTCTTGCCCGGGTGCCAGTGCTTTACTTAAAAAAAAATATTAAATTGTACAGAATATAATAATATTAAGTTATTGATATAATGTTTTAATGGGATTTCTGGATATTTTCATTGGGAGAAAAAATCTACTACGATATAGCTCGTTGATGGCGCTTGTGCTTATTGCCACTTAAGAGTTATCTCGTACTGATTTTTTTCAAAAAAATCTTCATATACAAAGATATTTACTTTCATTTTGTTAGATTTTACAAGCTCATAATCTAGTTTCATCTGGTGACAGTCAATAATTCATATATAATCAAAGATTACACTTTGGAAATGGCAGATGTTGATCTCTCTGACCAACGTATATTCTACCACTCATTCTTCAGGAAAACTATTTGTTGGTACAAGAAAATTGCACCACATTACTTTGAAACCTTCTTGAAGAATGAATACATTTTCAGCAACCAAATAAATTGAGGGAATAAAAAGTTGAGGGTGGTTCAGTGTAGGGCAGTGTGCTTCTCAAAGTTTCAATATTCGCGACCCAATATTCACAATCATAATTCTCATTGCGGCCCCGTCATACAATAACAATGTATTGGAATTCAATAATGCTGTTATTTGTTTTAAAATTACAATACGACCTTTCTTTTAAATGCCACCGGCGTATATAAACGTCTCACTCAATCGAAGTGTTAATTTCCCCCGACGTATATATACGTCCGTGTACGATCTTTTCTCTGTTCTGCTATCCATAAAATTATTACAAAGGCTTTGGAATGCAATAAAAGGACCTCAACAATACGTTTGCGAAGGATTTACCTATTTCAAAAGATTTGCTTCTTATTCCTTCCCCCTTCCCCCAATACATCACATAAACGAGCCTAAGAGGAAAACGGTTGGTATTGAGAAGCGAATCACGTAATTTTTAATCGACAGAGGGATTAATTTTAAACCGTACAAATTATAAAGATATGTGCTAGTTTTCGTATATAATTTTTATATGACAAGCCCGTGGGGTCACTGGTAATTACTAAACTTGTTCTTAACTTAGTATTATTAAATTAATCATAAAATACATTATTTAGCACTAATATATTTATAAGTATAATATATCAGTGTAAATGTGTATTTTATTTTTTATTAAGTCCGAATGTATTTTGTTTGTATATTTTCAGTAAATTAATAAATTTTTTAAATAATCTTTCGTTTTTGACTTTTAAATATTCTCACGCCCCCCCCCCCCCTCAAGGAGGGATCGCCCCACAGTTTGAGAAACGCTGGTTTAGGGAATCAGTTAATATGCATTTACTTGATGGCGACGACAGCAATGCAGGAGAAAGCAGTAAATATAATAACAAGTATAATTAATAAAATAACAAGTATAATTGATTTTCATTACTTAGAACATCTTCCTTTTACGGAAAAAAAGGATGCCTACAAAACCAGGTTAAATATGTGTAAAACAAACAAAAAAAACTACGTAAGAGATTTATTTTTGTCCGGTATGTCTCAACAACCTTGCACTTTGCGTTGATCCTTGCTTTAAGGCTAATCATACACTGTAACAACAATAATTTTTTTAAATTTCAGTAATGCATTCATATACATATATAATTAACATACTATAATCTAATTATTGTAAGTTATAATTTTAACATTAAAAATTGATGATTAATATGTTTTTTTGCACTTTATAAATTTTTCATTCATCCTTTCTAATAATTCCTAACTCGAATGACCATTTGTAATTAAGGGAACTTGGTTCCGCAAAAATGACTTCGTTATCGTTTTTTTATTTAGTTATATTCTTTGAACGATTACCTTTCGATTGATATATCACTTTTGTATGCCTGAAAATTAGAAGTTGGAAAAAATTTCATTTGAAAAATGTAAACAAACAAATTTAAAAATTCGACCACGCCCCCTTTTTAGAGGTGTTAGTGATTTTAAACTAATTTTTATCAACTACTTTTCAAAAATAAATTTTACTTTGTTTTAACCATAACTGCAATGCTTTATCGTACTTTTTAGTGACTACAACTTTTATTACAAGCTATTTGTTGTTGTTTTGGCGCTTCTTTCGTTTGTTTTGCTGTTATCGTGCTAGTTTTATTTACGTTTTACATTGAAAAAAAAAACAGTCTTTTTTAAGACTTTTGCTGATTTCTGTCTTTTAAAGACTTTTGCTGATTTCTGTCTTTTAAAGACTGTTGCTGAAACTGCTGAGATTTTAATATTATCTTCCCTATTATTATCTCTTGAAGATTTCTCTTAAAAATGCCACGAGTTAAACGAAGAAATCATTCTGCTCAAATGAACAGCAAACGTTGGTGTAGTGATGTTGTGAATATTTGTGTCACAGAAGAAAACAAATTAGTTCCTAACATCAGAATTGAGCAGTTATCTTATCCTGAAAGAACTGAACATTCTGAAATTGGAAATTTCATTATTGTGAATTTTGAGCAAATCAGCAAAATGTTTATGAAACTAAAATGCCCTGACTGAGACAAGCAAACTCTAAAGCTTGCTCTTGGAAACAAGGTTGGATTTTCCTACGTGTTAAATTTAACTTGCAATTCTTGTGCTGAAAAAGTTTGTGCTGTAGAAACGTATAATGAAAGGCACGGTAATACTATTCCTGATATTAATTTACGTGTCACACAAGCATTCTCCAATATTGGAAAAGGTTACTCTGCAATTGAAAAATTTGCATGGCATAAATATATCTCCTTTTTCCTCGATAACTTATAGCAAATGGACTAAACTTCTTCACAAAGCCTGTGGTATTGCTGCAGAGAATTTGCTGAAAGAAGTACACAGTGAAGTGAGAAATGCTTACGAAGCACCAACTGATGTTCCCGTTGTGGATATAAGTGTTTCATTTGATGGTAGCTGGTTGACGCGTGGACATAAATTTTTGATTGGCATAGCTTGTGTTATTGATATACTTACAGGCTATGTAATTGATTTTGAAGTCATGTGCAAGGTATGTCGCAATTGTTCTGTAGCAAAAAGAGAACTTGGAGAGTCCAAGTGCAGAATATAACATTTGGTTTGAAGGACACAGGAAGGATTGTGATGTTAATCATTCCGGCTCATCAACTTCGATGGAAATGGAGGCTGCATTGATCCTCTGGGAAAGATCACAAGCGTTGGGATTTCGTTATTGCACCTTATTGTCTGATGGGAATTGTAAAACCTTCAACTATTTAACAGAAAAAAATGTGTATGGGGATAAGACTGAGATAAAAAAGAGGAGTGCATTAATCATGTCAGCAAAAGTTTGGACACTAGTCTACGAAATGCTGTCAAGGAATCGAGGGCCCGTGGAATTTCATTAGGAGGAAAAGGCCACGGCACATTAAAAGAGTCAACAATTAAAAAATTAACTTTGCACTACCAAAAAGCTATACTAAAAAACAAATGCAATGTTTCCGCCATGAAAAAAGCATTATATGCTACTTTATATCACAGCATTTCGACAGACCAAAAGCCTCAGCATTCGAAATGTCCAATCGGTGCAGACTCAATGCAAAAGCAAAAGGACAAAATCCTGGTCTGCATAAACAACATGTTGGGACTCCAATTAATGAAAGTTTCTTGCCACATAGCCTTTCTGTTTATCAACGGCTTGCTTCAAATGAACTTTTGGAAAGGTACATTAATTGCGGAACCCAAAACGCTAATGAAAGCTTGCACAACATGATTTGGTCAAAGTGTCCAAAGGAGATATTTGTGTCGAAAGACAGAGTTACACATGCCGTAATGGAAGCAATTTGTGAATTTAACAAAGGGACTCTACGCACTGTGAGAGAGACCCAAAAAGCATTACATATACCTTTGGGAAATGTTCGCATGATCTTGGTGTGATGCTCGAATCCCATAAAAGATTATTCAGAATCAGACGGAAAAACACCAAATACCAGCATGCACGCAAATTGATAAAAAAAGCTATTTTAAAAAGAGAAATATTAATTAAAAAAAAGGAGGGTGTTACATATAAAGCAGGATTTTTCTGAGGTATTTTAATAATGTATTTTTTTTTTGTAAATTATGTGCATGTAAATATTTTTAGTTTAGGCATTTTATACTAATAATTTTATAATTTCAGTTCTTTTCATCATATTTAAATATTATGTAAAGCAAAAGATTTTAAAACTTGTGTTGCAACAGAAAAACATTTTTTGTTAACGTTTTCTTCGAGTTTTCTTGATATTTATGTGCCATTATTACTGTGTAAAAATGTATCATTTACAGAAAATATGGGTTCAATTAACATGAAAAGCTATTATTTTGAAGAAAAATGTATAGCTAATGTTTTAAAATGGTATTTAAATTTATTTAAGATTATAATAATAATTTTTTCAGAAGTATAAACTTCAAAATGGTTTTTCTCAGCTTGTGTTTTTTCAATACATTAGTTCATTCAAAATGCTACTCCTTCCACAATTATTATCCCATCACTTTCATTTTTTCTGTGTGTGTAATAAATCATGGATGTAATAAATTAGGGATCAGTTTTGCTATAAACTGAATACTTTTTTAAAAAAAATTGAAATGTAGGAGATATTGGGTATTTCGTTAAATTTTAGCATATGTATTAACATTTTATTTTTTTTCTCCACAACCAATTAAGTTATTGTAAAATCGATCCCTAAAGTTGTTTAAAACATCCTTAAGAATGTTACAAGAAATTTCATGTCAAAATATTAATAAACACTAAAGGAGTAAAATTTTAAACAATTTAATTTTTTTAAAAAATTAAATTTTTAAAATTGTGTGAATAATATGTGCAAAATTACACCTCATATTGTTTTTATGAATATAAACATTATATGAAATGCTAAAATATAATTTTTAAATGCATAAATAAAAAATTTTTTCAAAGGGTACCGAGTCTCCATAATCTAAAGTAGCAGCACACATTACGAGATATTTCGTATTAGACAGTTTTGGTATACACGTTTACTACGAGATATCATGTTATTGGCAGGGATTGGGTTACCAAGTGTTTCGTCAATTATGATGAGTAAGATATGTGATGCATTAAAAAATTAAGTCAAGTATTGTTTTTCCCTTTTTCTTTTGGAAATCAAAAAAAATTCTACACTACATTTAATTTAAAACAATATGGATTTTGTATTGAAATTAACTTATATATATATATATATATATATATATATACTTTATTTTTTCAATGGATATGCATCCAAAATTTGATACTTATCACATGATAAAATATATTGTTACATATAACAGAAGCAATTTCAATATATTTTATTTTTTTAAATTTTGAAACTTTTTTATAATTTTTTTTTCTTCTTAAGCATTATAATAAACTTTATTTTTCGTTGGTATTAGATAGGTTAACCTAGTTGTAAGTCTTAGAAAATAAGTTTCTAAAAAACCAGAATAATAACTCAAATAAAACCATTGTTAAAGAGCTTAAGTTTTCCTTAAAATCAACATAGGATTTACATAATAATACATCTTCTTAGTGTTGAAAAAAATAAAGAAAGAAAAAAGTTTTTCCAAGTTTGCTCCTTAAAAAATCCTTTGAATAGTAATGTGAATAAAAATAATTCCTTGCTTCAGGGACTATAAAAACCCATTAAAAATAAAACAATTGAAGAAAAGATAAAGATTTGGAAAAAACAAGAGATTTAGTTCTCTAAACTAAGGGATGAAATTTTGTGTCATTTCAGATTTCGGAGCATCGCACTTGCTTGTCATATTTCTTAACAAATGTGCGGATACTCGCTGTCAGAATCATACTTCGTAAATTCAAAGCAAGCCGCAAAGCTCTTGTAAATGTAAGGGTTTTTAAATGTTCTCTCCTTTCAGACGGTCATAAATATTTAGGAGTCAAGCGACTTAGTTTCAGCCATGTCAAAGCATGGTGTGACAAAATAAGTTTCGTCTCCTAGAAATCAGGATTAGCGAAAAGTAGAACTTTTTCACGCTTCCACATCTCTTATTAGAAAAGGGTAATATTCTGAGTTAATATTCTGAGATCTTATTACGATATGTCTCGTATCTAGTTTCTAAATTCTATTCCTAATATTTGTATTAGGAGAAAGAATGTTAACTACATCACTTACAAAAGTTAAGCACAAAGATGTAAAACGCAAAAAAATCAACAAATACTGCTTTGATTGACACAAAATTTGGCATTTAAGTAGCATATATATTTATACATAAAACAAAATCAAAAATTATATACAAAAATGAAAACAATATTAAATTTTTGTAAGTTATCAGATAATGTCATACTGGAGACTTAAAAAGAATTATGTGTAAAGTGAAAAATAAACAGCATAAAATAAAAAAAAGACATTAATAGGGTATGTGATCCCCCTTATCTGTATGCAAAGTTTGCACCTTCTGACCATGCTTTCAATTAGGTGGTCAACCACCGCAGAATTAAGCAATTGCCATTCTTCTTGTAGAGGAGTTTCCAGCTCAATAAGAGTGGCTGGAGGTGGGAAACGTGAAGATACAGCACGGCCGAGAGCATCCCAAATATTTTCAATGGGTTTAAGGTCAGGCGAATATGCTGGCCACACCATACGCGCAATCCCTTTACTCTCCAGGTAGTCATCGACGATGCCAGCTCTATGGGGACGTGCGTTATCGTCCATTAAAACAAAAGTAGGGCCAACTGCTGCAGCGTACAATCTCATAATGGGTTCTAGGACTTCATCTCGATACCGGACAGCCGTCACAGAACCCCGTTTAAAGATGTGCAGGTCGGTGCGGTATTCCAATGAAATCCCTGCCCCCACCATAATGCTTCCGCCTCGGAATGCGTGATGGTCGGTGATGTTTTGGGGCTGATTGCGTGTTCCTTGTTTACGCCATATCCTTATACACTTGTCATCTGGCTCCAGAGCAAATCTTGACTCACCAGTAAACATGGCACTGCCCCACTTAGACACAGTCCAATTGCCATGTTCCCGGCACCACTTTAATCGTACCCCTCTTGATTGGACGGATAGAGGAACACAAACTCGAGGTACCCGGGCATACAGTTCATTCATTTGTAATCTTCGGCTTAGAGTAGCTGCAGATATAGCCTTACCAATGGACGCTGTAACCATGGATGTCACACGTGTGGAGGTCGCTCTGCGATTTCGCTTGGCTACAATAGTAATATATCGATCATCCGCGGGGGTTGTAATTAATCCTTTGGGCAACCACCTACGGGCCTTCGGACAACTGTCTGTGTGGTTTGGAATTGTTTCCATAAATGTGAAATTACAGAATGATGAACGCCGAAGGAAAGAGCAACATCTGTGATCGACTCTCTGCTTCAATGCGCCCCACAGCACGCCAGGGCTCAGAATCTTCCATTCGTTTTCTGGAAGTCATAGAAACACGTATGTCTTGAAAAAAAATTGTACGAAAATTTTAAGCACATTCTATCAGCACTTACAATCAGCTTCTGTAACCCTTCATAAAGCTGGCTTCTTATAAGACTGCCATTTTTGCATATTTCTTGACATGAAAGCACGATTGGCTGTTACCTAACATATTTGCATAATTCCATCTACCTCTGCAGCGAATTGCATCCTCTTCAATTCTGATTGGCTTCCGGAAATTAGCATTTTCCTCTCCGTGCTTAACTTTTCGAAGTGAGTGTAGATTCAGAATAGGATAAATTTTTTTTAATTGTTTGTTTGAATAACATCACTATGTTGATAAACCTTACTAGATTATATTATAGAACTTCCAGAGAGATTGTAAAGTGACATTAAAAAAGCAAAACCCAGAAAGAAGGCCCAGAAAAATATTGAACATTCAGGGTAGGCACACCTTCCCAAGACATGTAAGTGGTGTGAAATGCGATGCTCTTTGGAAGATGTTGAGCAGAATGTAAAGAAAGGAACCTTTGAAGTTCAGACAATATTCTTCTTGCTGTTATTTTTAAGAGAAAAAAACCAAGTGTGAATGTGAACAAAATAGAATGATAGGACACACGTAATAACGGAGAATGACAGCCATTGCCAACGGAGGCAGATTCAGCATGTAAACGTTTTTATAAGGGTATGTTGAATGTACTGAGAAGATCAGAATGGATCTAAGCTGACCGTCACTTAGATGCATCCACGATGTACCAACAATAAGAAAGAGTTGAGGAAAATGTGACAAATTTGAGGGGTGCACGTGGATTGATATGGGAGTGAATCTGTCATTTTGAAACATGCCTTTACAACATACCTTTGATGTTTCCATATCTACCAAAATCATTTACCACTAACTGGTCGCTAGGAAAGTGGCTTGCAAGCACGGCGTTTCTTAAGAAGACTGCCATTGGCCTAAAAATACAAATGATTTCATTTGTAATGGTGATTGGCTAGAGGGACGTAGAAAGAGAGCATGGCACAAGGTTGTGTTGTCAGATGAGTCAAGCTTTTGTTTGTCCAATGATAGTCAACAGGCGTGAGAGTGATGTAGACATGATGATGGGTTCTGTGGGGGTAATATATGCATCTTTGGAATTACCGTCACACGACAACGTGGCATTATGGCTTGGGGCATTTTTATGTGCAACAGCAGTTTGCCTTTGGTTCATATTTAAAGTGTACCGAAATGTGGTGCCCCAATTATGAAATAAGTTCTATTTTAGTTGTGTCTAGAAATTACAGGATACCCAAGAGCTAACATAATCCAGGATCACTGATACTTGGCTTTAGATGTAAGGTGCAATGGGGGGGGGATGTCGGCAATTAAATTCCCAACAGAGTTCTCTGCTGCTTCTTGTTATTCAGTTTCGAGTTATACTGTTTACCGAAGTCTTAATGAGATAGGGCTGTATCCCGAATGACCAAAGGTCTACATCAGGGGTCGGCAACTTATGGTAAGCGTGCCACATGTGTCTCGCGGTACAATTCTCAACCATTCAGCACTACTCAACACATTTGTCAATTTTTGAGTGGATGGAAGTTGATAATTTCTAATGTATTTTATTTGACAAACATCTTCAGAATTATGGGGATTTATGAAATTACAAAAAAACTGAAATATAACTCTAAAGATAAATTTACCTGTATTTTGTAAATTACTGAATATCATTTCCGGAGAGATTTAATTATTTGAAGAGAGAAAATTGCATGTACTCTGCTTTTCGCTTTTGGTTCTGCATATCTAAGTAAAAAATCTTTATTCATATGAAAAAAATTTTGAGTCCGCACAGAAATTGTTAACCAACTGAATTCTTAGAATCATGTCAAACTGAAAGTCTCACATTATACCCTTGATTTTGCGATATGAAAACAGAGCGGTGCAAGCACTAGGTTCGTTTTAAAATTTTTTATTTAATTATACAGAAGATAAATACTTTATTCTATTTTATGTTGTCTATTTCTTATTTTAATAAATATTTTACCTGTCTCAGGCTCTGGCAATTTTCAGCTAAAAAGTGCCTTAGTGAAGAGATAGTATTTATGGATTTATATGACCACACAAACAACCCTTAAACAGCATAGAGTAATTGTGAGAGGTACATCGCTGTCAAAGGTGCCCATATTAAACTCTCCACTAGTGCAATCTTTTGAACATCATACTTTCATGATCATAAGCAAGCACGCAATATTAGAATTTTTTAATCAACTTTTAATTAATACTTTTTAAATATTTTCATACAAATGTAATTTCAATTGGTAAGGCAATTTTTGAAAAGTTTGTGAAAATATATTTGTTTTTTTAACTTTTACAAACACGCACGTGCATATACATATAAATATTGGATGTCCGGGCTTAAAGTATCTAAAAGATGTGACTTGTTATTACGGAATACCCATCAGAATGTAATTAACATCCGTGGATTGGAAACCCCTCCGAGACTTTTTGGGTTTGATCCGATCGGCCGAACGTACGTGCATTATTCAGGAATCTCAGACGATAAACTTGTTGCACAGATTTTATTAACAATGATTTGGACGCCACAATAAAAAGAGCAGGGAGTACTTTGGTTAATGTAATTTAAATCAGTCATGCGTGTATTGCGACGTGTTCGAACAGAATGGAAGATTGTTACTGGTTTGCCTAATAGACTTGCCAGGACTCATACAAAATGAATCACGCACACAAACGTCTTTTATCACAAAAACTTAAGGATACTCGCCAGTTTGAGATACCAAAAATCCGTCTCCTTCAAAGTTATTTCCCAATAGTAGATAGATTTTGATGTCAAACTATCGACTTTCCATTCTGTTCGAACACGTTACTATACACGCGTAACTAATTTAAATTCCATTAACCAAAGTGCGCACTGCACCTTTGCTATAGCATCCACATCTTTATTAATGAAGTCAGTGCAACAAGTTTATCGCCTGCAATTATCGAATAATGCGTGCACGTGCGGCTGATCGGATTAGACCCATAAAATCTCGAAGAGGATTTCCGATCCACAGAAGAACAGCTTATTAAATTCTTATGGGTAGTTCTGTAATAATAAACAATAACTTGTGGATACCTTAAGCTCGGACATCCTGTATATATGCGCTAAATATATTTGCATTGGGATTTAAAAAGATAAACAAATGATTGCAGTTTATTTGTATACAGGAAATATCGATATAGAAGGAAAAAATATTGCTTTTCATTTGCATCGCATCAAGATTTGCTACAAGGAGTATCATTTCTTACAAAAATGAATGTTTAATAAATATAAATTATGATTTCTAGTGTATTTCTTGAACACACCTGTTTCTAAGAATATCAGATTTTTAAGACTTGAGTGTTTAGAAAAAGTAGCTTTTATATTTTGGATCTTCTATATATTAAGGATATATATATATATATATATATATCCTTTTGTATTTAAACCATAGTAATTCGAAAAATTATTTATTATTAATAACTCGAAAATTCCATTTCACGTTTCAATATACAAATAAAATATTATATAATATAAAATTTATAAATTTTAAATTATATTTGTCCATCAAATATCCTGTTCCCATGTTCTAGATAAAAACATAAAATTGATATGTTCATGAATAAAAATTTTAGATATTCATTAAAGCTGTATTTTAATAATAAAAAAAATAATTTAATACACATTAAATTCAATCTTAAAGTCTTATTTGGTACTTTTCCGCTTAGCAGGCGAAGTCAATAAATTCGCCAAAAATGATACAACCGGCATCAAACGGAATGCTGCCATTAGTAAACTTTTACCGCAACATTTTCAAAAAAAGTCGCAGTCATTTCTTATCAGTAACTCCTTTTTCATAATACGTCAAAAATAGATGAAAAACTAATGAGAACTAACGTTTATTAAGAATTTTAAAATTATATTATGTGTTGTCGCTAATAAAGTCTGCTCGGCGAGATTTGTACGGGTGAAACGGAAAAGTACCAATTCTTTTTATATTTAAATCTACAATTTTCTTGAAACTGAAAATATTTTAGAACTGAATTAAATATAGGTATTGTTGTGAAGGTCGGGCTTCGTGAACGTAATGCTAAAAAACAAAACAGTTTTTCCGAGAGCGATGCAATTTATTGACGTAAACTGTTCTTAGAATGAAGGTTAAATAACAGTAAAACTCATATTAAAATTTCAAGAAGGTTCTCGCATCTTCTATAGCTCTCAGGCACATTATTATCAGTGTCTAAAAATGCAGGCAAGTAACAATAAAGATTATTCGCAAGTAACCACATGGATTTAGGTAAACCCACCGAAGTGATGTCGGTTCTGTCTGATGGATTCAGATAGCATGATTAATGATTAAACTTGCCAAAAAGTGAAATTAAGGTATTGGTAAGTACCAACTCAGCTTCAAGAAGCGACTGCTATTTATAGTTTGCACGATTACCTTACACATCTTTCTAGAAAAATTAACTTGAGCATAAATCATGACGTAGCAGATTCTCCAGTAATTTTGAGATGCATCCATATTTTTAAATTATGCCAACTTGGCTGTATCACCTATATTTCACCAAGTTCCCATTGAAACAACATTATAATACAAGAGATGATGTTGCTTGCAAATATTACAGTTTTTAACATAAAAAATGCAACAGAAAGTAATATTAACATTAAACATGCAAACTTAAAATTATTTACACTTTTTTAAGATAAAATAAAATCAAGCACTAATTACCCAAAATGCGAAACAATACAGTCTAGAATATTTTTATGCATGAACGCCACGAATTAAAAATTCAATCCATATAAAGACGATTTCTCATTGCATACTTGAAGTTTAAATGGATAAAATTTTAAAATATTAATTTAAAAAAATTAATATGATAAGTACTATAAAAATAATTTTTAAAGAACTGAAATTGAGGTTTGGAATAATTAAATTTATTTCAATGGAGCAATTATAATAGCAATAGATTAAAATTTACTACTTCCCTTCATTTTCTCGGGAAGGAAAGAGAGAGAGAGAGAGAGCGCCATATAATTTCTTCATCTCTTCGTACCGCGAATATTCATTTCACATTTTCCATTAAAACACACGTCTAGATGCTTAAAGCAGTAAAAGTATCAAATAATCCTTCACTTGAAACTTGAAAAACGTTTGTAATATGCATTATTTGAAAAGTAGTTGGATGGTTCCCCATGTCATAATAATTTAGTTGGATTAAGATATCCGACTAGCCTAAAATTATGAATATTGCCAAAAATTGACAATTTGTTCCTGATTTTATTTTATAGGCCATCTTATCAGCTTTATAAAAATACCAAGATTATTATTTTCCATTCAATAGAGCAAAAACTACAAGTGTTTTAGTAAAAGCAGATGGCCATTACTGTAAGCAAGATATGTCATACTTTAAAAGGTGTTTTACGCCAAATGTGTTTTTTTGAAAATGCTCAAACGGGGACAGCGATTGCTTAAAAAGTTATGAAAATAATTAACTGATATTTTTTGTGTATGTTCTGTATAATATAGTAGAAGTGTTTTAACCTTCAGATTTATCAATCACAGTTTTATTACAAAATTTATAGTCCCTTATGTGAGTATAATCACTGTTTTTTTAAGCAATTTGATATAATAACTAAAAGATAAAGTGCTCAAGTTTTTGTAAAAATTAAAGTTTTTTTTTACTCTGAAGGTCATTTCAAAAATGAATAACATAGCAACACATCAGAATTGAAAATTTGTTCATAAAAATTTGGTATTTTTTGTAAATTGTTACCAATTTTTTCTCACATTTTAGTAATAATAATTTCTTTTTATCTTCTTAACTTTAGCATATTTTTCTTAAAATGTACTAAGCAAATCTAAAAACGACAAAAAAAAAATTCCCATATCTCCATTTTTCTTGAAAAAAAGTTGTCGTAAGAAGTCGGATACCTTAATGCCTATTACGGCTTGCGATTTAATGGATAAAAAGTGAAATAGGGGTTTTGTGCGATAAAAAATATTTCTCCTGTTTTTTTTTAAAAAAAGCTCTGAATATAAAACCAGAAACAATAAGTCAATAATTCAACTGAGAGTTTTTATTTTCATCGAGCGAAACAAATAGATAGAATCAAATACTCGAAGATTTACAGAAATTCTTTGTTAGTTCGTTATCCAGGAATTATATGCCATGCGAAAAATCTTTAAGAAAAGAGAAAAAGAGAAAAAAAAAAAGATAACTGAATCGTAAATATTTTTAATTCACATCTAAATCCTTTTGATCCCTTATATGTACAAACATCCACAGAAACAAAAATATTTTACTTACTCTATTTATTTAGGGGTATGCATCCAAAAAATATATTTGTTCGTTCCTAACGATCCGAAAGTAAGAGCTAAAAAAATTTAGAATTAATTTATTTTTATAATTATTTTTCTAACGGTCGAAATACTTCTGACAACTTAAGTCAATATTTTAATTGCCAGATTTTTATTATGCTGACTGCATATTAAGATTTATCTCTAGAAAAAGCTCAAATGTGTGTGTGGGTGTGAGTGTTAGTTACCAAGAAAGAGAAATAGTAGAGGTTTTTTTTTAAATAAGCGAGAGGAAATCTGCCTCGATATAAGCTGCCCTGACTCATTCTTAGCACGTTCTGATTTAAAAATTAAAATTGATCATTAGCAACGATTTATAAATTTCAAAATGAATAAATCCAAAGATGATTTTTAAATTTAAAACTATGACTGAATGTGAGAGAATTATTAAAATTCCATAGAATATTTTTTAAAGCTATTTAGGGAGTAAATGGTGAAACGTTTTATTAAAGAAAAAGAAAATAAAGGTTAAACCAGTATTTCGTATAATCGTTATTACATATAGTGATAATATTCTACTAAATTATTTTTCACGAAAATATAGAAAAAAATCAATTATTCATTCTTTCTTACGTTTTCATATTAAAATATCTCGTATTCGCAATTTCTAATTTTTCAGTTTTTAAATTCAAGTTGAGATCATAGATTGTAATACTTATATTAGATTTTTTCCCCCTTAAAAATAAAAATATGAAACGTGTTAAGATATTTAAGTCCAGATATGTTTCAAGAAAACCAGGTGTATCTCACATTTCTTTTAAGGTTTTTATATCTCGTTCAAAGTACTGTGCCCGTGTGACTAGAACCTCCTGCATGGTACTTGGATTCCTTTGAACTGTATTCAACACATTTTGTTCCATGCATGGAGCAAAGTATATAGGATATTGCAGCCCGTTGGAATGCGTGGTCCGACCCCTCTCTATGCCTATTACCTCGTAATGGTCCATATTTACACAAATTGTGATACAAATTAGCAAACATCCGACGGTCCAGTACATCTCTCTGTGGGTAACTTTTGCGATACAATATTTCCGCTGATAGTGCATTTCGTACTGCCAATCCATAAGTCAAATGCATATCTGACAGCTCAGTGTTTGTGTGTGTGTGTGTAAAACGTTCCATACTCCTCTGCGGGAGATGGCAGCTTAAATGACTGTGGTAATGCAGGTCTGTTTCCTTAATCCACTAGTAAACAACGCCACCTGGCGCCAAATGCAGACTTTTCCTACCATGGGTTTCTATGCAAATCTGAATCCTTGTGAAGTTCCTTACCTCTCTTTAAAGTTTGGGCCAATGATCCTGGGACATCTTGTACATATAGATTACTTGTATGTAATATGATTCATCTTGTCCAACTTAATTCATTTTCACGATCTATAATCATTGGTATAATAACTCTAATTTGGGAAAATAACTTCAGAGAGAGTACCTCTTTTGAGAAAATTGATTCTACCACATCTCCCTGATTAAATATTTTTATGAAAAATATTATGTAACTTTATAAGCATATAATGTTTTAATTTGTACTACTTTGGAAGTTCTCTTCGATTTTCCAGTGTCTTCTGAAAATGCAAAAGGCAGCACATAACATTTCTAATTTTTCAATTTTTATCAATTGAAAAGTTTCTGAAAGAACGATAAACAAGGTTAATGGGTGAAAATTCAAAAGAATATTTTTTGTTTGGATAAATTCTAGAAAGTTTTGATTGAGAACCATTGTTATAAGCCGATAAAATGAAAATTTTACTGTCTAAAATCGTATATACACGATGCATTCTTAGTTTTCTGTTCTCCCCTAGTGTTTACACGTTGAATAGTGCACATAGTAATCATTTGTGTGTGACGCTATGTTAGATATTTTTCTTTTGAAATAATGCTTTAATTGCACTCTTAAGTGATGCATGTGAATTCTGAATTTAAATTTAAAAATTATGAGATATTTTAGAGAATTCCACTTTATCTTTGATATACAAAAAGTTAACTTTTAAGTTAAGTTAAGCTTTTTATATAAATATTTTTTCCAAGCAATTGTGTTAGAATTTTTTCTGTTATTCCATATTACGGTGTACTGAAGTTTGTTTTTTAAAAAAAATGTGCTTCTATATCCGTTGTTTCAATTCTTGTACATACAAAAATGACTGAATATTTCCAGAAATTTCCAATTGGTTTCAAATAGACTTATAATACAAGCGTAACTTTCCTTTCATTACTGCTGATTCATCCAGGTTTCATAAGGAAAACTATGTTTCCGTCTAATACCCCCTATTTAACGCCTTTTACATTTTAAAACAGAAATGACTTTACATCATACAATGGAAATACTGGAAAAAAAACAATGTGACTCATTTAATAGCTCTGTGTAATAATTATAAGAGTATCTAAATATATCTAAGCAAACTTTCCACCTACACTAAAAATAATTCACAGTTCTCTTATCAATTCATGCCGATAATGGAATTCATTTGAGGCATGCAATCATTGTATAGAACAAAATGCTAACTTGCCTGTTACACCAAGCTTGCGTCAATCCAGACATTAATGATTCTAAAACAAATATGTAGTTCTGAGGTGTTTTTCTTCTAGTGGAATGCATCTATTTGGCCATAGATATGACAGTTATATGTCTGTATGAGCAATAAGTTGTTTCACACTAAAGAAAGACTTAATCGAGAAACTTTTCACAGCTAATTCTGTTAATTTCTATTCAGAAAAAGCATCAGTACTTCCCCCCTTTTTTTGTCCCTATGGGATGGCAATATTCATTTTTTCCATGAATGTTCTGTTTTGTTTTAAGGCAATACTTGCAATAACTTTAAAAAAAAAATATGAAGATATTTTTTTTGTGGTTTTTTGATTTTTTAAATACATTTTAAGAAAAATATGCTAAAATTAAGAAGAGAAAAAGAAATTATTATTACTAAAATGTGGGAAAAATTGGTAAAAATTTACAAAACATAACATAAACGGGGTCCATTCTTTACCAAACGTTTATGAAAAAATTTTCAATTTTTCAATTCTGATGTGTTGCTATGTTATTCATTTTTGAAATGACTTTCAGGATAAGAGGAATTTTAAATTTTGCAAAAACTAGAACACTTTATCGAATATGAAATTGCTTGAAAAAACAGTGATTATATTCACATAAGGGATTATAAGTTTTGCAATAAAACAGTAATTGATAAACTTGAAGGTTAAAGCAATTTTTTTAGCAATCGAAGAAGGTTTTTAGCAATCGCTGGCTCCGTTTGAGCATTTAAAAAACAGTGATTATATTAACATAAGGGGCTGTAAATTTTGTAATAAAATAGTGATTGATAAATCTGAAGGTTAAGACACTTCTACTATTATACAGAACATACACAAAAAATTTTAGTTCATTATTTTCAAAATCCTTTTTGCATTCGCTGGCCCCGTTTGAGCATTTTAAAAAACACACATTTCAAGTAAAACGCAATTTAAAGTATGAAATCTTGCTTAAAGTAATGTATAACACTTGTAGTATTTGTTCTAGTGAAGAAAAATAATTTCCTTGGTATATGTATTATAAGCTTATATGATGACCTTTAAAATAAAATCACGGAACAAATTGTCAACTTTTTGTAAATTTCACAATTTTAGAGTAGTTGGATACCTTAAGCAAAATATGGTGAATATCCTATCGAATGAACTGCATAATTTTACAAATTTCTCATCAATATTGCAAAGCAAAGTTTAGATACCTATGCCGAAGTTATATTATGGCTGAAAGCCTTACGCTACAAATTTAATCGCCAAATGTCGTCACATCGCAAATGTTTGCCCCAAGACACATCTAGGAGAATCTAGATTGATTATTTCAAGAGATACTTCCAGAGGCTTTTAGAATAAAAAAATCTATGTAAAGAGAAAGGAAGAGGAATATGATTCCAGTCTTAAAATTAGGAACGACTGCATTCGCCAAATGCGATAGTGTGACCCTCGACATGAGCTACCATGATCAATACTTGATCACAAAACACAACAAAAAAAAACAAAACAAAAACCACACACACAACAAAAAAAACACAACAAAAACACACACAACACAAAACACACAACACACACACAACACAACACACAAAACACACACACAAAAAAAAAAAAACACACAACACACACAACACACAACACACAATACAACACAACACAACACACAAAACACACACACACACATTTACTAAGATGTCCACAAGGCAAATACTTGTGTATATAAAAGTAAACTCTAAAAGTATTTCCCTTTATTTTTTATAATAAAGATAGTTTCTCTGCCATGGTGAACAGAAATAATTAATAAGTATTTTTGTGTTATTAATTATATTATTGTTTTATTATAAGTGTTTTGATTTTTTTTTTTGCATTACTGAGGAATTTTAAAGCAATATGGTGTATCATTGTACATTTATTTTCACATAAAGTTAAATACACTTTTAGGAATATGAAAGTAAAAAATGATTAAATAAAAATTTTGTTTTAATTGTAATGTATAATAAATGTAATCGTTTAACTATACAATAGGGAGTGGTTACTAACTTGAGTGGAACGCGTCCCCTTGGGAAGGAGGAAATCTCAAAAATTTAATTTTCCCAATTTATCTCACACATACAGAAACTTTGATTATTTGCTTAGAAGGTACCTACTAATCTTACTAGAACTTCCATGTAATAATATTTTCCAGAAATTTCTTTGGTTTGGACGTGGTTATGGTCACGAACTCGTTGTCAGCGTGTCGCGGGTTCGAGTGCTGGTCCCACAGAAGACCCCCAGTACAAGATTGTGACGCCCCTCTTTGAGCTCTTGGACACCTGCGACTTCCCTTCCACGGCCGGATCAGTTTTAGGAGAATTGATCACCACATGTGCAAACACACCTACAGTCGTATATTGCGCGGACATGTCTTGGTTAGCCCGCAATCTTTGACACGAGTAGAAGCCCACTCCACCAACGGCCGGATGTATGGAGAAGAAAAGGCGCCGACAGCGGTCAACCGCAGAGACCTAGAGGGGGGCGAGAGAGAAAGGAGCTCGAGGGGAAACATAACCTTGAACGGACACCAAGACTCCTCCCTCACAAAGCAATAGAAATAGGGACTCTAAAATAATCTAACTGTACTAAGTTGTAAATTAATGTATATAATAGAATTAATAAACTAAAAAAATTTAGTTTAATTAATAAACTTAATTAAATTAAGTTTTATTTTTCAAATCACGCTACCTTTATTTGTTTCAAACGTCACAGGATTCACGTTAAATCGGGCGAGCTCAAAGTCCTCCCGTTGACGTGGTGTGGTAGTTTGGAAAATGGGTACCAGCTCAGGTGTTGTCTTCGTCACTTGACAAAGGCTCAAGATAACAAGGCTCGTCGCCAATAGCTCTCTTGTTGCTTTATAGTGCGACCGTTAATAAATATTTCACTCACCTATTTGTTTTGAATATCGGGTGACGTTATTCGGCAGGCCCTAAGTTTAGATTGTTTGTGACGGTGGAGGGAAAAAATAATACAAGTATATGAACTCTTAACTATAAACAAGAAACAACTAGAATTGAAATAAAATCAAAAGAAACACTGCTGAGATGAAGCAGAAAACGAAAATCTTTTTCAAAATGTCATTTTCCAGAAAGGAAATTGCCTGGTGTTGACAAATACATTGATTGCCTTTCACTTGAAGTATTTATTGAATCAAAAAAGATCTAATAACATATAAAATTATTAGACTAAGGGGGAAAGAAGATATTGGAGGGCTGTTCAGGTAATTTAGATGAAAGCTTTATTTTTAGACTGACGTCAATGGAAATAAAATTCTGACTAAATTCCTATTTAGAACAAAATCACGACAAAGGCGAAACCGAATTCATTTAATATTAACCATCATAACAACACAAAAAATCTAGCCTCTTTCAACTCGTATTTTCCTACCAACTTATGAACCTAATATAGTCTATAAAAATGAAGGAGAAAAGCGACTCCCTCTCACACGCACACACCCTCATCACTGTATCTTCAGAACTATTAGATCAACAGACTTAAAAATTTTCAGACAATTTTCTTTTGTTGAGTAGAGATCGTTAAGAAAGAAGTTTTAGAAAGTCCACCTCAAAAGGAGTTTATGGGGGCAAAAATTCCCGTTTTTCATCTATAAGGCGTACAGACTGGGAATTTGGTGAACATATTTCCTTTGTTGATCCACACTAAGAACTGATTTTGCAAAAAAAATCCCTCGAAGAGGGTTAAGAGGGCATTATAGATAAAATAATTCTCGCTTTGAACAATTAGATTTACTGATTTCAAATTTGGTAACCATTTTTCTTTTGTTGAACAGAGACTCACTAAAAACGATTTCACGCAAATTGCCACTAATATAATCATAACGAATCTTTTTTTCTATAATTCCTTAAAATATTGTATTTATTTCAATAGTATATCATAATTATTAGATCATTATTTTGAAATTCTTCTACTTTCTATCAATAATAGAAATAAAATCCCAGTTCTAAAAATATAACAACAATTAAAAAAATGGCTGCAGACATAGTCCACATGCGAGTGTGTACATAGTCTAAAACTTAAAATTTTCAAATTTTCTTAGTAATTATGAGTAAGGCACGACTATATAGGAGCAAATTGCGCTCTTTGCTTTGAAGATTACAAATTATAAAAATCCATATTCAATAATGATACAAAAAATAAAAAAATGAAAAGAAGAAGTAAGTAATAAATTATTAATACTTTTATAAGAGCACATTTCTTCGCCAAAAGCTTCCAAAAGGATTTTAAGATGAAAAAAAAAATAAGTATAAGTTTAGATCAGTGATTCCCAAAGTGGTCTATATAGACCCCCAGGGGTCTATGACAGCTTGCACGGGATCCACGTCAGTGAAAAAATAATTTGGGGGTCCATGAGTTGTAAATGGGGGTCTAAGAGGGGGAAGCATTCATAAATGGGATAGCATTCATAGTCTGCTCTACCACAACCACGGGTCACAGAGACGCCTAAGAGAACGTCCCCCAAAGCATAATACCGCCCCCACCGGCCTGTGTATGACCTACTGTACATTGAGGGAGCAACTGTTCGCCTGGAAGACGGCGTATCCTGACACGGCCATCGGCGTGATGAATGTCAAACCGTGATTCATCTGATTAGGAAACTCTCTCCCATCCATGGACCAGTCGCGATGTTCCCGGGCCCAGCGCAGGCGCCGTTGGCCATGACGCTTGGTCAACAAAGGCACACGAGTCGGACGTTTGCTGCTTAGCCCCAGATCCAACAGTGTCCGCTGAACAGTGTGCTCCGATACTTGTCTACTTGGCCCTGCATTGTATTGGGCTGTCAGCTGAGCCACTGTCTGGCTCCGGTTTTGCTCCACTCTTGGTTTGGATCTTGAGTGTAAGAGTTTTCGCGTTAAATGAATTTCACTGTATTTCTTTTAGCATATGTTTTATAAATATTAATTTAAGAATGATGAAGTAAGGTTTATATTAGTTCCTTTTTTGTTTCTAATAAAAATATTAAGGTTGTAAAAATTGATAGAAAATATAATATCATTAATAAACTATGCCAGATTTAATACATTTTGGTTTTCTTGGAGAGGACGCAAAATAAAGCTCACTCTGGACTTTTTTTTATTAATTTTTAATTTACTTTAAAATTGTTAGTCAAATTATTTTCACGTGAATCAAATTTAAAATGATTACAAGAGAATAATTGAAAAGCAAATTTTAATTAAAAAAGAATATTTTCCTTATCAATTAACGTGTTTTGAAAAAATAATTGACGTAAGATTGAACATAAGGCTTAAGATCTTATTATAGTTATGATAAGTATGTATCTCCTACTATAGTTATATTCAATGTAATATTTCACACACTATAGATATTTCTTAACTTAAAATACGAGGTAGGATTCAAAAGTTTCCTAACTGAATCTATAACTTACAAATGTTTGTAATTAAATTGCTGAAACACATCCTCCTTCGAAATAAGACCCTTAAGAAACAACACACTTTTGACATCATTTTTATAGATCGTCGAAGCTTTTGTGGAATCCATTTTTAGCCATGTCCTTTAATTCAGTCTGCGATGAATTTTTAACTACATCTAAGATTGAGATCGACGACCCTACAACCGACGTTCCGGCTTAGGAAATGAGCCGAAGTGGCCAGGGGGAGAGATAAGGGGAGTAAGGAGAATGTTGCGAAACAGTTCTTTTCGGCTTTTGAAGATATTGAAGAACAAGAAGGGATCAGTGTGCAGGAGCATTGTCATGTAAAGAGCTCATGACTGTTCAGCCCACAATTTTGGCTCTTTCTTTTGAATCGACGCTCACAAACTACATAAAGTTCTTTGTTAGCAGATGCGTTCTTCAGGGATGAATTCCAGATGCAGAATGCTCTGGATATCTAAGAAAACCTCTAAGATGACCTTCCATTTAAAGCGATCTTGGCGGAATTCTTGCTTGCGGAGAGATTGTGGTGATTTCCAAGTTGATGGTGTTCTCATATTTTTTATATGTCCCGCAATCCACCATTTATCTCCTGCAGCAACAATTCTGCCTAGTAGGGAAGGATCTTTGCCAACGGCCAAGATTAAGCCTCCCGTCATTTCTATTTGAATTGCTTTTTTGGTCTTCGTTTAACATGCCGGGAACAATGTGTTGACCCCCCCATGCGTGTAAAGAACCTTAGCTAATATCAGTTGGCATGTTGCCTTGGATAATCCAACTCAGAGGTTCCCAAACTTTTTTGTCTCATAGACCCTTTGCCATGTTTTTCGGTTTCGGGTAGACCCCTGCTTACTTAATATTAAATTTTTGCATATTTATCAATCTAAATTTGCAAACTTTTTGTTCGCAAATTCTAAATGAAATTTAAAGTATGTTATAATTTTCTCTTAGTGCACCACACAACTTTAGTACACGTTTAAAATAATTGAATAATTGTTTTGCATAATCATACTATTTGGTAACAAAATATTTTTCGGAGAGTGATTTTTTTAACCTTTTTATTTTATATAACATTATTCATTTGTATTTTTAATCAAAACTAAGATAGTTAGAAGCATTATTTTGGGTGCTTCATTTTATTGTGGAAAATAGTGTATTTTTTAAATTAAATTGTTTAAGAAGTGTGTATATATTATTTTTGAAATGGATAGTTTGGTTTTTGGTTTATTTAACTATAATTAATACAGTTATTTTAATTTATCATTCGTGTCAAGAAAATAACTGCGCCTGCAACCAAAATGAAATAAAATAAATGACTATAACCTAAATGACGCATAGAACTTTATAGACATTGAACTAATAATATCTCATTGATTTAAGGTAAAAAAATGGCACGCATTAAAATGTGTTAACAATACAAATGTCTTAGGTAAGGGAAAAAAATGTAATTGTTGGAGAATATGCATTTCAACAACCAAAAAAAATATAGACTTCAAGGGAGGAAAAGGACTTTATTTTGATACAGGAAAAATATTACTCATTGAACAGGAAATATCTTTTTATGAAAAATGTTCCCTAAAACTTTTCTTGCTGGAAAGTATTGTATTTGTATATATGGAGTTGAATAAAACATTTTTTTCCCTAAGGTTCAAACGAATTTAACAAACTTTTACATTTTTTTATGCTAACAAAATTGAGATTGTTTTGAGCAGCAATTTTTGAACACTAACGAAAATCATTTTATTTGGAAATTTAGGTAGATATGTTTATTAAATACATATTTTTTTACGTCTCTTGCCTGTTAAATAGCTATTCTTTTTATGTAACCATTTAGAGCCGGGGTTCTCAAACTTTTTTTCTGCTGGCCTCATACATATGTCAGCCATTTCACACGGGTTAAACGGGGGAGGGGGATAACATTGATAACATTGAAAGATGATAACATTAACCAAGATAACATTAAAATTTTCAAATATGGAAAATTGATCAAAGTATTATAACTCCTGTTTTACTTTTTTAATTATTATTTTTTATATATTTTTATTTTCGTCACTAACATTAAATTAAAAGAATTTATAAGAAACACTCCTTTCACAATTTTTGCATCAGTAAACGGTTTCGTCTGCTTACCAATAATATAACAAACTTCTCAAAATGTCTTTGTTATTACTGTGACATTACCAATGACAAAACACTTTGTTGCTGTGGTAAAGAATATTCAATAAAGCCTATTTATCACCTATTGAAAGAGGAAAAGTGTCATTGAATGATTCCTGTTTATTGGTATTTTTTAAATACAGCACTTTCATGACAAATCACACAAGTACTGATCCATGTTTGTTTTTCACTACAAAACAGTCAACCTCCAAATCGTTGGGATATTTTTCGCTTGCAAGGTATGAAAGATTGTTCAAAATTAGTTCCACCCATAAAATTATCGCTATTCCACTGTTATCACTAACCGTGACCGTTACAAATAGACAAAGAATATCAATTCGCAGTCATACGACATCGATAGCAAAAATACAAAATTTATATGTTTGATTTCTTGTCAAAGAATCTCCCATCAAATTTTTAATATAAAGTTTTAAATAAAAGTTTTTCTCAGAGCAATGGTCATGGCCAGGCTACTTAAAAAGGCTTGGTGGGCGCAGGTTGAGTATCATTGATTTAGAGCATAGGTTCTCAACGTGGGCGATAACGCCCCCTTGTGGGCGTTTGAGGCTTTCAGGAGGATAGTAAAAGACCCAGAGAAAATTAGGAGGCGTTGAGATGGCACGGAGGCACTATACTATATTTGGGCAGATAAAGTATAGTATAGCTTTTTACACTATATTTGGGCAGATTAACCAACTATAGTGTAAAAAGACAAAAAAAGCAGGCTGAATATGTACTAACAAAAGTAAACTTTAATACTGTTTACTTATGTTGATTGTATGCATTTAAATCATTTCTATATCACATGTACTAAAATTCCCATATTACGATAGTTTGGGAAGTGGATGAAAAACTTAAAGATTACATTACATTCAGACCTACATTACAGTGAATGATAGATTGTAAATTTTACTTTCTGTAGTGTACGTGTTGTCTATGTCTGTGAGCAGTAGGAAAAATATTTCATCCACAGCAATATATTATTCAAGAAACATAATTAAATATTTCAACCAAGAATTAACGTGTGATTCTTTAAGGGCGGAAACTGTCAATTTATTTATTTCAAAAGCAATAGTTTATTATGAATTACTTCGTATCATCAAAACCCTGCCTGTCTTTATAACACAGGTAAGCTAAAATTTTTTTATTCCACTCTTTTCAATGAAGAAGAAATTCACTAGCGTTTCAATTCCAACACTATCCTATCTCTGACTAAAATATATAATATTACACATAAAATATACTTTAATTACACATAAAATATACTAATATATAATATTACACATAAAATATATTTGTGGTAATAGCTATTTCAGATTCGCAAGTAAAAAAAATTGGGGCTTAGAAAAAATTTAATTAAAAAATATATTCTAGTAATGATAGGGTATTTTTTAAAACATATATCTTGTTTTTACCATGTATTATGTACACTTTTATTTCTCTAGAGTGGGTAGGGCGGTATCGAAATATTTATTAGAAAAGGGGGCACCAATTCAAAAAAGGTTGAGAACCTATGATTTAGAGTATAAAAATAAGAATATTGTACATTACAGTATATAGAATATTTACATTTTACGTTGCAGTATCTACAATTAAACACGCAGGGCAAGCGTGCACGAGGAAGACTAGTTTCTTCTCTATTGAGCGAGAAAGACTTATTTCTACATAAACGCATTTTATTTTATTCATGTTTCATCAGTAATTTTTATTCTAAGTCTCTTTTAATCTAACGTGGAGAAAAAAATGCTTACAATTTTTTTATACCTGCAAATTACATCCTTATCTTCCTCTTTGCAATCACTAAACTTTGCAAAAAGCACATTTTTTTATAGACGGAAAAATAGGTCGTTTTCTGAATGCTATCAAGTATGTGAGACGAAGCAAAGAGTGCTTCATTTACGAATCAAAACAAATCCATCCCTAATATCATTCTTCACAGCTTTCAATTAATCTCATGAAATTCTTCTTACCTATTATTTTAAAGCTTAAATGCTTCTGGAATTCCAAAAAAGAACTGGATCGTATATGAGGAGGATGAATTCATTATTATTCAGTTGGGTTTGTAAGTTCCAAAACAGTTTCATTCAACTTGCGTACAGTTCAATGAATTAATTCAAAAACGTAGGAAATGGTAACAGGTATTCTAAATTGGTTAAAAAATGTTTTGTCTGCATCTCAACTTAAGACTCTTTCTTTTAAAACTTAACTTTAATTTTGCATTTTAAAGATTTAAACACATCTCTCACACACACAGCAGCTTTGGGCGGTGAGAGCCTCTCCTAACGAGGGCAGTATAGAAACTGAACATTCCAAAGAGGTTGTGTTACACAAACAAGTCGAAACAAACAACATGTTGCCATCGCGCAAAAGATAAATACAGTCGATGGTGTTGGTAAAAGGCATGGAAGTAAAACTAATTATTTTACACAAAAATATAAAATAGAAACTGTAAACAGTAATAAGAATTGAATAGAAATTAAATACAGCATATAAATGAACATACGAAATACATTAAAAATAAAAATCAGTTTGAATAATACTAAAAATATAATTTGAATAATAATAAATACAATTTGATCAATAGAAAAATATAATTCCATCCAAACATTCTTCATATTTATGAAAATAATCCAGCACTTTTATTTAAAAAATATACACATTGCAATAACTGGGTTTAAAAGTGATATAACTGCAAAAAAATAGCACTTTCAAGTTTAATGGGTGGAAAAAGAGAAGCAGATATTACGTTTCGATTTCCATACTTTCTCATTTTCGTATCAGTCACGACATACTGCTTAAGCTCACACACTTCTAGGTTAAAATAACTGGAAGAAAAAATTATTTTTGCATCACTTACTTTAAATGGGAACACAATGATTAGTATTTGGGTTTTATTTTTCTTGAACTTACTGAAAGACTTTTGTTTTATAACTGTTTAATTTTTCCAATCTCTCTCTTTTTTTTCCTGATAATCATATGGACTCACGTTATTTACCGTAAGCTGTATTTTGACCACTGAAAAATTTATGAAATTTTATAAAGTTATCTGCTATAAAGTTAGTTTTCCCAAGAGAATATTATCCGATTGTATTTATAGATAGAATTTTTGATGCCCAGCACAAAGCCCCGGCTGTAGGTAACCCGCGAGACAAAATAACGATCAGTACAGGCATGGTCAGTTCTATTTGTAATAATAATATATAAACTTTGAGTTAGTTATAAATAAATAAAAATAGTAAGTTAAGTCGTAATGGTTATATTTTATTATTAGTGGATTATTCAAGCGTCAATTCAAAGAATATTACCAGAAGAAATAAATGTGTGTGATATAAGCGAATTGAAGCAGAAATGAAGAATAAAATTTTGAGTCTGAGGATTGTATTGAGTTAGCGAAATTAAATTTCCGCTACTTAGAGAGCCGTGGAGTCTGTTCTGTTAGTGCGAAGAAAAAAATATTTGGACAACAGACATTTCAGATGATGCATTCGAGGTTTCTGAAATAAAAAAAAATAGTTTAAATAGATGGCGCAGAGTTATCGTGGGAAAAATGGACAAACTGAGATCATGAAACCGTGAATGTCTTAATGAGTAGTCTTGCACAAAAATAATGCAATAAGGACAATACACAATTACAAAATGTTGCACTTGCAAATTATTAAAAATAATGCACTTTTCTTAATGACAGGCTGTATTTAGCATGCAAATCAGTGCTTTAAAACATGTTCAATATGTGAACCATCATGTTCGACAACGCGCTCCATTCTGAAAATCAAGCTTTCTAACGCTGAACGAAAAGAGAGTCAACATGGATGTTGTGAATATGGAAGTGAATACTGTTCTTCAATTCCAATGCAGTTGTCAAACTCTCCCGGAAAACGTTATCTCTCAAAATGCCCCATAACGAGAAGTCTCAAGGCGTAAGATCAGGTGATTGTGAAGGTCAAGCTGTTCTTAATGATCGGCTGATCACACATGCGTCTGTAAATGCCGGCCTTAACAATTGTTGGACTGAGCTCGCGATTTGAGGTGGGGCTCCATCGGGCATGAATGTGGTTTTTGTAGGCAGCCTCGTTCCTGGAGAGTTGGAATTATGTAGGTCTGTAACATTTCTTGATTCCGTTCCCCGTGAACAGAACAGGTGGTAAGTTTGGTCACTCGTTCAAAAAATAGGGTTCGAGAATGGATGAAGCAGTGAAACCACACCATAGGGTCACTTTCGTGTCATGCAAAGCTTTGGCATGTACCGTGTGGGGGTTTTCTGTCACCCAGAAGCGACAATTATGGCTATCCACTTGTCCATTAAGATGGAAATGGGCCTTGTTCGTCCACAGTATGTTCGATGGTCATGAATAATTGACCGCCATTCTTGAGCGAAGGTCTTAAAAGTGCCTGGGTCGTGCGGTTTCAATTTCTGAACCTCTTGAATCTTGTACGGGTAGAAATTCAAAATTTTACGCAAGATATGTCGGACAGTGGAATAGGGCATATCAAGGGTACTTGAAATTGTCGGTACGCTGATAGTTCCGTGGAATGATTCATTGCTTGCTTCCACGACTGCTGTAGAAATATCCTCTACGACAGTGGTGTTGACTCTTTTTCGTCCTCTTTCAGGAAGAACGCGTAGAAGTCCTGTTTTCTCGAATTTTACCATCACGTCTTAATAGCACGCTCCAACATCGGTCCATGTCGTTGTTTCTTAAGACGGCGGAACTCTCTGACAGCTACGCTGCATTCTCACTGTTGCGCTAGTATAGCTTCACAAGAAGAGCTCTCTCAGGCAACGTCGGCATTCTGCAAAGCTTATTTTATTGTGGAGAGAACAACATTTTCCTTTTATTATGCGTGATATTTGCATATTTTGCTGGAATGTGCTGAAGGTCTGTTGTCCAAATACTTTTGCCTTCGGACCAGTAAAACGGCTTCCAGGGCCCTCTGAGTACTCAAAGTTTAATTTCGCCAACCTGTATATGTGATCTATTGGACATTAGCAATTTGACGCAAATAATGAGGAAGAAAACGCTGTGAATACGCGTAAAAGAGACGGAAGATAATGAGGTTGTTCTCTAGCTCCGAAAACGAATGTGAAGAAAAAGAAGAAGAAGAAGAAAAGATGAGATAAAATGTTAACTGATGGAACTGTTTGTTAAAAATTCGAGAAGGTTCGGTGCAAGAAGATTCCCGCTTCATACTATTGTCAGAAAAATATCAGGGCAAACGGGATACATGAAACGCACTAATTTGAAGGGAAAAATAAGGAGTACTTCAATGTAAAATGTAAAAGCTAGGATTGCGAGAAAATTTTTTTTAAAATTGTGTGATGGGTTCTTTTCGTGGTACTACAATTCATCCTCTTGGGGAAACTATTCTTTAATTGTCATTTTAGTTTAAAAAACACTTTCCGTAGAGATGACGATTTTGTGAAAATATAAATGCTATTTAAACCCTAACATCGGGGTGTGTGAGGTTAATCATGAATTCTCGGAGTATTGAAAATGAATAGCGACTAGAGAAGTCGCTCGACTTGAAACTAATATTCGTCTTTGAATCCATCGGGCGTTGTGGAAGAAAATAGCTGTGGATCTTCACCAAGATTTCGTGGTTCGAGAAGGACTTGCATCAGGATACGATCCAAGATAAAGTCATTTTGAAGAATCTCATAAGTTAGAATTTGGATTTAAGATTGATCCCAAGGTTAAGCAATAAAGTTGCAAACACTTCGTAAAGTGTTAGATCTAAAATAAAGTATCTATTTTTAAGAACATATCTGCTTCTTTCTCAAATCTTCTTGTACCTGCGACCTCCGGGTCACGAAAATTGAAATAACGGTATATATGTAAATTACTAAAATAATAAATTATAGTTTTAAAAAACTAAAAAGCACCCTTTTATAGTTAATCAAACTAAGTTGTAGCTTAATCTTTTAGTCACCAAATCTGGAAATGGGATCTGAAATTAGTCTCCAGGAGCGGGATGAAAATGGGAAATCGCTAATCTTGATGATGCTGATCAGGAGAAAGGAACAAAAATTATTGTATTGTCATTGGTGACTAAAATTGGTGATTATATTAAAGTGGGTAAAAATATTGAGTTCAAAGATTCCGTTACATACAAGTGAAGCTTATAAAAGGTTGTTAAAAAATAATTTTCAATTTCTGTTCTTTTCTCTAAAAACGTATATGCCTAATATCCAAAAAATAAAATTTTCTAAATTAATGCATACCAATTATATTTATTCTTTTTATTTACGATGACAAATTCTGAATTATTTATAATCAACTGGAAAAGAATATAAAGTTTATTTCAAAAGTAGTCTTCTCTGACCGCCATCGGTAGAAAGAAGTATATAGCTAAATTGTTGGTATGTTTAAGTGTTAAATACGTGATGCCACCTGGAAAAATGAAATATTCATTTTTTTCGATTTTTCTCTGCAACGCAGTATTTTATTTTATTAAAACGCATTAAAAATTATATATTATTTGAGCTTTAACTAAATTTTAACAGAGCTTAGGAAAAAATTTTCAAATTTTTATACAATGTCAAAAATGATAAATGAGCGTTTCAATAAAAACTATTTTTCTAAAAACACCCACGTGTCTGAAGACTCCAGAATATTAAACCTAAGATCAACGGCAAATTTCGATGAAATATCTCAAGAATTTCTACCAGCATCATGCATCATAACTTTTTGAACATTGTCTAACATAAATCTTCATTCCGTGCTGCTCCAGTTCTTTGAAATTCACTGAACTCAGTCATTCCTATTTAACTTGAGAATTTCCAGACATATTACTAATAAACTTGTAAGATGCCATGATACCAGGATATAATCTTGTTTCTTGTAATAATTAACAAACTGCTTTTGTTAAAATATAGCAAGGTATTTGAAGGTTTAGTTAAGGGCCATAAATCATCACGGTAAAATGCATCGTGTTAAACTATATAATCACTCTTCAGATAAAGTTAGCCTATGTTCTCCGGAGAATATCATTTTAATCATGATTGACCCTTTATTACCAAACTTATGTATTGTTATGCTTGATGGGTGTTTCGTAAAAAATACTGATATAAAATACAAAAATGGATTATACGTGCATTTGGCACGCCTTAGGATATAATTATGTTACAATATATATATATATTATATATATTATATATATATATATATTTCTAATAGTATTCTTCTCAAAAGATTTTAAAGGAAAAAAAAATACTATTTAATTATATGAAATATATTAAAAAGTAATACAATAGTTCAGTTGCATTTTTATAAAGTTTCTTAAAACATGCTTTATATATATATATATATATATATATACGAATAAAAAATAGTACAATTTGAATTCATTAAAAATCGGTATGTTTGAGATTTTCCAAAATCTTATTGTAAATTTAAAACAGAATAAAAGCCCCTATTTTTTATTTTTGTTGGAACACTATTTTTTTTGTTTTGTTTATTATATTTAAAATTGATAACTGCATGGTAAGACATTCTAAGAAAGTAGACTTTTCAAAATTAAAATTGTGAACTGAACCTTTTCTCGTCAAGAGCTCACATATACCTGTACACAGACGTACAAATGATAGAATGGACTTACACAAATTTTCATCTGAAATATATTCTACTTATATATAACATAGAAAAAAAAATATACACTTTCCTTTTTTTAAAAAATCTTATTAACATATAACACTAGAAATTAAGCATAATAACGCTAAAATTAACTCTAAAAATACTAAAAAAACAGATTTTAATTTTTCAAATAATAATAAATACATTGTATATTTCACAGTCCAATAAAGTTCTGTTTTTTAACTATTCGAAATATTTTTAACAACATTTAAATATTAATAACTGCAATCTAATTTGAAAATATATTTATAATGATACCAAAATAACAATACTAAATTTATCTCTCTATATATTAAAAAAAGAAGGAAACAGTAATAACAGCTTTTAAGAATTTACTTATGATAACAAAGTAATATTACTCTCAACTTATCTTTTTATATATATAAAAAGAGAGAGAGAGAAATGTATAAAAAACACATCTTTTATATTGATTTTAACTGATAATTCAAAAAAATGATTCATGATTGATGATTCTGAAAAGAAAACCCAAAATTTATTATAGACACATCAGACAAATGAGTCATTTTTTTGTTTATTACTGGGAAATAGCAATGAATGTTGCGCATTGTTTCGTTTCGGAAGTGGAAGCTCTCTATATAAATTTTAATAAGAATAAAATTTCAAAACATAATTTAGGCAAAAATTAAATCTCGGGATTAGTTATTTTAATCCCGGGTTTTGTGAAGAAACACTGGAATCCCGGGGCTGCAAACCCCAACTTAAATAGAATTTCCTTAAATGAGAGGTAAATACATAAGGTCCATATGCAAAGCGACCCGTACCAACACGAATTGTGCCTTATTTTAAGTGTAACTTACAGGAGGTACTACAGTATTTGTATATTAATTTATATCTTAAGAATACATCATAATTCAAAATTAAAAACACAATTACCTGTTGCTATTTCATATGAGCTAAATGTAAACGATTGATTTGGACTAACTTCAACGGGACAATTTATTCGAAAATGAGTCTGTTGATGGTAGAGATCACAAAAGTTTATTTGAATCTCAAGTAACTTCACTCAAAAGTAAAATATAATTCGATGAATGGATGACCAAAATGCCTAGCTCTTTCGAGCTTTAACCTCTTATCGTTAGGATTTTGAGTGAATGTAACGTTATGATTCTTGCTCTTTGTTAATTAATTATACTAAAATGTGTAATAAACTTTTAATTAATTATAAAAATAAGACTTTAAAAATAATAAATTGCTTTAAGTGCTCGAGAAAAATAATTTCAAAATCAGCACCGAAGGTGAGAGCAGATTCAGAAGAGTAAAACAAAACATCTCCTGTAGCTAGATATCTTCCAAAAATTCTAATTACCTTTGTCCCCTTCAAGTTAGCTGACACCGAACATCCTGTGGGTGGGAGAAATGTCCGTTTTCTGATCCCACTCGTCATGGGGAGAAAGTTACAGAAGGAAATAAGAGAAAACATATCAAATTTCACGGTTTATCATACACACCCGCCTCGAACCCTTCAAGGTTCAACACATAAGAAAACTGACATTAAACGTATACAGAACAAAATAAGTAAATAAGATACATTAAATGTAATACCAGATTCACAATACTTTGAAAAAAATTTCAAAATATAATTCAAACAAAAATTAAATCCCTGGACTAGTTATTTTAATCCCGGGATTTGAAAAAACCTCCGGGATCCTGGGGCTTCAAATCCTATAGCACTCTTAGCTCTATCTGAAAAGGAAGAAGCTTTAGATAATGGTTGACAAATACCTCGAGATTGAGAATATTCAAAGGATGGAGTGGTCAGACAACTCCAGACCTGAGTCCCTTAAGGTATTTCTTCAATAATCTTGGTAGAATAATTGAACTTCGCCACCTCTTCTTAGAACATTCACGGGATTCAAAATGATTTAGTGGACAACTTGAGAGTTTAATCTGATAGCTACGTTACTGTCTGGGGCGATCATAATCCGTATTAAGCTCTCTAAATATGCTGAACAGCTACATCATTTTTGGACTCTCCTGCTTTAAAGAGAATAAATCATGATGTATCTGAATTTAAACTATTTAATTACCATTAACTATTACTTTTAAGCTTTTTTTTTACCAAATTTCACTTGAATGGATCAATGGTTTTTGAAAAATCTGTGAAAATATGTATGCTCTTTCATTTTTTTACGCCAATTTATATAGATAGAAAAATTCAGATATAAATGTATATATGGTCGGAGCTCTACTTCCCGAAGTCGCTGATTCCTCCCAAAAGTTCATTATCTAGAAAATTCGTTATATAGGGTTCATCTTCCAATATACTTTATAAACAACAGAAAATAAATTTTAAATTCATAAACACTATATATAATTTTTGAAAAATTTAATTATTTACAGCTTTTTGTAAATTAATATCTATTTATTTTATATATCTTAATCATCAAAAAAGAAAAAAAAAACTACAGGGAAAACAAGAAAAAAAGAATGTCGAGGAATATATTGTATTTTCAACATGAAGAAAATAATTGTATATTAAAATTAATGAATTTTAAGGGCATTTTCTAATTTAAGTATACAAGTAATTTTAAACATACAGTAGAACGTTGTTTATCCGAACATTTATTCTCCGGATCGTCAAATATCCGGACCAGTTTTTTTTGTCAACTACATGTACTGTATATGAATACGTTTTCAAACAGTGAAATGCTGAACAGTTGTTTCGCATGAGGCCAAAAGTGACGGGAAAGCCCAAATTGAGGGATAGTTGGGGAAATTCAGTTGTGTGATTTGATAAACACGTTGCGCGGAATATTAGGTTAGTTTGTTTCCAAGTGAGGGAGTGTTTACGTGCTATTTTGTTTAGTTGTGAACTGCTATGGCTTCGAATTCAAAACGGAAGCGAAACGTCTTGAATATAGAGACGGATGAAGACGATGAAATGGATGAAGAGGAGGACGACAACAGCAACGAAAGTAGCAAGGGTCCATCAAATGCTGGCGCGTTTTCTGCGTTAGAGACAGCTATGGAGTGGTACGAACAACAATTAGAGTGCAGTCCTACTCAATCAGAGACCTTGCAGCGAAAAAACGAAGCTGTACAATGGTATATTGGTACAGCGAAAAATAAGTGATTATTTTCCCCAATCAAGGTAAAATTGCGACATTTTGCACCTATTTTGCTTTTTCTTCAAGCACGCTTCCCGCATGCGATGATTTTCAATATTCGTATAGTGTCCGGTTTTATAAACTGCATGGATCACATTCGGTTTTCGGTTATCCGAACAATCGCGTATCCGAACGGTGCCCGGTACCAATTGATTCGGATAAACGAAGTTCTATTGTATATTATTTTATAAGTAGAATTTCTAAGCATACATTAACACATGTGTCCTTGAATTTAATTTCTCATAAAATCTGTTAATTTTGTTACAGTTTTTTTGTTTGAAAAAACTCTTTGCTTCATAATATGCCTCACATCTTTTCATTGCACCAAAAATCCTTTCCCCTTTTCAGTGTCTTTTCTTAAATTTTTCTGACCATCTATTGCTTCCTAGAAATTTGATGTATTCCAATGCTTTCGTAAATTGAATAGATTTCTCTATTACGAAAATTCCAGAGATCGCAACATTTTTATTTCGCATTGTGTGTATCCATTTCAAAGCTGCCTCGTCGACATCTTCATGGACATATGTTCTTAAACGTTTTGATCAAAAATTCGATGAATCCTAATATTGCTACTTATCTTGATTTCTTATACCAAAGGAATACCAAATTTTAAAGCTTTATCCTTTTTCTTGACGCCTTTATCCACATCCCGAAGAATTAAATTTTTTTGTTTGATGCTCAAGCACTTACGTTTGGACATCTTCGAGCTACTAGAAACGAAGTTACCAGTACTACTGATCAGTACTACTTTCTGGACACCGCCAAAACTGATCCTGGGTTTCTGAACACCGTGATAACTGGAGATGAGTCATGGGTGTACGGGTATGACTCAGAAACAAAAAGAGAGTCATCGCATTGGAAGTATCCCGATTCTCCAAGGCCGAAGAAAGCGTGGCAGGTGCGAAGCAAAATCAAGGTGATGCTGACTGTTTTCTTTGATGTCCGTGGAATTGTGCATCACGAATACGCACCGGAAGGACAAACAGTGACAAAGGAGTGCTATCAAGATGTTCTCCGGCGATCCGTGACGCAGTTCGGTGCAAAAGACAAGACACGTGGACTGTGAACAACTGGCACTTGCATCATGACAACGCCCTGCACATTCATCCCAATTGATCCACACTTTCTTAGCCAAACATGGAATTACAACCGTTCACCAACCTCCCTACTCTCCAGACATGGCTCCTTGCGACTTTTGGTTGTTTCCAAAATTGAAGACGCCACTGAAAGGATCCCGTTTTGAGAGTAGAGAAGAGATAATGCGGAACGCGACAACAGAACTGAACACCATTCCAAAAGAAGACTTCCAGAGGTGTTTCCAGCAGTGGAAGGATTGGTGGGCTAAGTGTGTGTAAGCACAAGGGGCCTACTTTGAAGGAGATTAGGGTCCCAACTCCATCAGGTATTCGAAATAATTTTTCTGGCCAAAGGTTGGATACTTTTTAGACTGGCCTCGTATAGTGGAACAAAAAAGTGTCGTACTCCATATCTAAAAATGATCATTTTTCTCAGAAAAGAAGTTTTGATTAGCAAAGCAAATTTTTTGAACTAAAAATGGCTTGAATGGAGAAAGAAATGGCAAGTCATGTGTAAATCGGAAGCACATGTTACAAGAGCTCAACAAACAATTACATTTAATACAATGCAAACAACGAGAATACTCCTCTTGTATGGTGATCAATTGCAGCTTTGCATAAAAAAAATCTTCAAGCATACAAAATTTCAGCCACTGCAAGTTTACACATTGTTCTAATTTTGTTTCAGTTTCTTTATTGCGTTCAAAGATTTAGTGAATAACAAAATATTCATAGTTACTCTATTTGAGATAGATATAGCTCTGTATAAAAAGGTACTTATGGTGGAGTGAGTTTCATCAATAACTTTTACAACAATGTTTCCTGAGTAGGTAGATAAACAATAGATAAATGAAATTGAGTTGGTTGAGTACCATATATAAAATTAAACTGACAAATGAAAAGATTACTGAACCATATTCCATTAACTCTTTATATTTAATCTTTCGAAAAGCCGGAAGTCATTTGTAAATATCTTTTGAAAGAAGAATAGATTGGAAAATTTTTCTCTTTCAAATTAACTTTTTAATTTCTTTTAAGTTCGATATACTATATCACAGACTTAAGAGAAATCACATTCGCAAATTATTTGCTTTGTAAAGCGATAAGTCAGATATTAGTGATTCACAAATAAGAATGCTTCTATAAACAAATCAGATTGTTTGTTAAGTAAAACTTCTAACTAAGTAAACTTCTTGCAAAAGTAAGAAAGCAGTAAGTTTAAAATTTAAGGAATATTGTTCAATTCTATAAAGTATGAAGTTATATAATACTTGGGATTTTTGTAAACCGTATCAATAATTTTTTTAACAATTTTATTTATTTGTATAGTTAATGGTAATGTTTATTTGTTCTTTAATGAATTTTAAAATAAAGGATTTGTGTGTGTGATATTTATCTCATGTGAATGAGGAATTGTGTAGCAAATTTGATCTAAGACGTAAAAGAAAATTAATTCTTTAATATAAACAGCATTTAGTAATGGAGCCTTTAAAATTACCTTGCAGCATTATAACTACTATACTATATCAAGTATTCTACAATTTCTTCTTACGTTAGCCTGTAAAATGATAGTCTATGATTCAAAATACGGAAAACTCAAAAATTAAAAATAACAAATTATATTCAAATGGGGGGAAATAGTAGAAACTATCGATTAGATATACTTAGTAACTTTGAAAGTGTAATTATTTAAATAATCCACTAGTAAAGGGGCAAATACATAAAGATAAAATACATAAAAGTGTGTTTCTATTAGTAACAAGTACGTGGACTATAGTAATATTTGAACCAAGAAAGTATAGTACAATAAAAGAACACACGAAATCCTGGACTCTATTCACTATAACATGAATGGACACTACCCAAAGATGAAACAATTTATACAAAATTCACATTTCGTATACTTTTCAGATCTTATTTCAGGCATAATAGATTAACATTTTGGCTTTAAGAACATAGTTTTTCCTGAAATATATCAAAACCAGAAATTAAACAGGAAGTGGGGAACAACACATACGAACATAAGCAAATCGAAAAAAGATAACAAGATAACAAAGAATTGAAATGGTTGCCAAAATTAAATTAATTCATAAACTAATTTTTTTAAAAAGAACCTCCATGTTCCACTTTAGGCTTAATTATAAGTTTTTACATAAACTCGATAAAACTCAAAAAAAAAAAAAAAAAAAAGGATAAAAATCTTTTTAAACACAGACTTTTATTTTCGACATTCAACTTTCGATTAATTATCTTTTTAAATTTCGATTTTTTTTATCTTACTTGGCGAAAAACTTGCTGCAACTTTGTAAATAATCGAGACACAAACGGAAGTAAGGCATTTTAGAAATCAGATAATTCAGTTACCGTAAAATCCGGTGTATAACCCACACTTTTAAGACAAAAAAATGAGATCGAAATTTATATATATATATATATATATATATATATATACGGGTGCGCGCTATACGCCGGGTATAAAACCGATAACTTTCAAAATAAAAAAAGGATGAGCATAGAAAAAATAAGACTTCTATACAAATCGAAAACTGTTTATTTAAATGAAATGACGTATTTGTAATGAACTGAAGAGGTGGTAGTTCTAGAAGTGTACTATTTTTTTCAAAAGCCTGGGATAATATCTCGAATAAATAATTTCAAAACACAAGATCGTTGTATGCGTACATTTCTTCGTAAAAAAAAGGGGGGAGTGAGTGAAAGCGTCATACGGCAAATATACGCAAAAATTAAAAACTACTGCTTCAAAGAATAGATGCGCATTACACGACGGTAACGTTATAACCCGAATTTTGTGGTATTTAAAATTTGGTTGAAAAACGTTCGTCACTTTCATCAAAACTGATGCTAGTTACCTTAAATCAGTGCTTCTCAAACTGTAAATGCTTGCGACCCAATTTTCAGTCATAATTTTCTTCACGACCCTTTTCCCCCATACAATAACAATGTACTGACGTTTAAATACGTCGGTGGCACGTAAGTCGTGGTTGAAGTCGTGTTAGAGCTTTAGCGTCAAAATATAGTATTATTGAATTCAATAAATTGTTATTGTATGGAAGGGGGGCGATGAAAATTCTGACTGAATATTGGGTCGCGAATATTCAAAGTTTGAGAAGCACTGTGCAACGTTTCTCAAACTGTGCGACACGCCCCACTAGGGGGACATGATAACTCTACGAGGGGGCGCGAACAAATTGAAAAGTTGAAAACAAAAGATTATTTAAAAAGTTATAAATTTACCGAAAGTAAACCAACAAATTTTTACACTCAGATATAATACACTTAAAATGTATCAATACTGCACAATGTATTTTAAAATTATTTTTACAATACTAAGTTAAGAAATAGTTTAATAATTACTATCGGCCCCGCATGGGCTTGTCATTTATTATATTATATGTGAAAATTAACATCTATCTTGAAAATTTGTACGGTTTATAATTAATCCCTTTAACTGCTGATTAAAAGTTACGCAATTTGCTCCCCAATGCCACCGTTTTCCACATAGACGCTCGTATGTGATGTATTGGGGGGAGGGGGAGAAAAGGAATAAATAAGGAAATCTTCTGAAATAAGTAAATCCTTCGCAAACCTTTTATTGCATTCCAAAGCCTTCTGAATAATTTTATGGATAGCAGTGCACAGAAAAGTTCTTACTTCGGAAAAACGTATATATACGTACCGGGGTAATTTAGCTGGGAGTGATGTTTATATACGCTGATGGCACTCAAGAGGTTAAAGTTGTTCTGTAGCTTTAGTATCAAAGTATAGTGTTATTGAATTCAATACATTGTATGTGTGCTATTATATGGAGGGGGGGGCGAGGAAAATTATGATTGAATATATTGGATCGCAAACATATAAAGTTTGAGAAGCACTGGAATAAAAGAATAATGCAATTTGAACTAAAGCTACAATATGACTTTAATTATAAAACATACAATTTATCAAGATAATAATTAAATTTTGTATATGACAAGCCAATGAGAGTCACTAGTATAATTATCATATTTATTTTTAATTTATTATTGATAAATTAATTATCTAACACATTATGCAGTATACTTACACGTATATAAACGGTACACTTATAAGTATATCCGTTTAAATTTGTACTTTATTTTTTATTATGTCAGAATGGATTTTAGTTTGCTTCCTTTCAGTAAATTAATAATTATTTTAAATATTTTGTTTCCGACTTTTCGATAAGCTCATGCCCACCACACAGGGTGATCATGCTCTCTAGGGGTACGCTCAACAATTTGAGAAACGTTGCATTAAATCAATTTTGAGAGTAGTTAGAAAAGTGATTAACGCTAATACTTTTGATGAATAAGTTGCTATCATGTATTAATAAGTTTTTTTTTTAAAAAAAAATTAACTATTGTTTGATTTATTCAAAATAATCAGAGATTCTGATTTGATTTTGAAAAAGTGGAAACTGAAATTTTTTAAATCCGTTTAAAGCTGATTTGATTTTAATCTTATTTAATTAATAGTGAACATTGTGGAGTTCATGAAAGCTGAATGTAATTATATATAACTATTATAAAAGTGAGTGCTTATTGGTTCTTTAACGTAATATTTAACAAGTATTATGTTCATCCATATATGAAATGTTGGATTTTCTTTACATATGAACGCTTGTCTCCCCGTTTTAGCTATGCTTTTGTTTTTGGCATAATCTCGTTCATAGTCGTATTGTTCATTGTTAAAGTCACAATTCAACAAAGAAGATTTTCTCAAAAAGGTTCCGTTTTGTTACTCGTTTTGATTTTCATAAGGATAAGAATTCCACCGATATTAGGGCAATTTTTTTAATATAAGAATAAATTTGGTAATAATACTGCAAAAAATGCACTCAATATAAACAAAGCATTGGGGGAGAATACTGTTAACGAATGAAAAATGTAGCATTGGTTTCAAAAATTCCGGTTTGGTGATTTTTCTCTACAAAATGACCCTCTTGGAAAACCCAATACATCTGTGAAAAAGATGTTCTGAAAGCATTGGTGGAAGCGAATCCATTTGTATCTGTTATACTGCCAATACATTAATGAAATGCATGAAAATTTTAAAATTATACTCCTATCACTTATTGATCTTCATGGTCCAATCCATCTTCAAGACAACTCTAGGAAACATACAACGTGAAAATAAATGTGAAATTAAATGAATTAAAATATGAAATTTTGTAGCATCCAGCTTATTTACCGGATCTTTCCCCCAAACCGACTTTCATTTTTTAAAAAAAATTATAATGTTTTTAAGGGATAATCAGAATAAAACTGAAGACAGTCTGAAATATTTCATATCAGAGTCTGTAGATTCTAAAGTTTAGAATTTCTTAAAGGACAGGTATCTATGCATTAAAATCTGGTTGGGAAAGTGTATTGCATAAAATGAACCATATTTTAATTAAATAAACTTCTAATGAAAATGTATGCAGTTTAATCTATTCACTTAAATATTCGAAATTTTATACGTATCAACCCAATAATTATAGTGTAGTATATTTAAGTGAAAATAAATTTAATGAATATTGCAGAAATTTTTATATAGTTTTCAATCAAAATGAATCAGTTTGATGCAATATTTACCTTAAAATTAAGGTTTACATGTTTAATTTCATCAAAAGAATGAATGGGCAGATTGAATTGCTGAAAAATTCTTTGAGGCAGCCCTTTCACAAATTAGTGTCTTAATAATCATAGTGAAATATTATCAGACGTATCTAAATTCAGATTAATCTGATTTCAACATAATTGGGTGTTTCTTTATTTGTATAGTTTGAAGGAAGACTTTTCGTACTAAATTAAATCTTCAGAAATCTTATAATAAATTTAACTTTACTTTAACTTCCTAACAGAAATTAAAAAAACACATTAATTTAAGTAGTCTTTTAGTTGAAATTACTATAAAGCCCATCCTTCATCCAATTAGATATTTTCAATTTTGTGTATTTCAATACGAAAAATACTGCTAACCTTTTGAAGATTTTAGGTTAGATTAAAGAAATTACTTTAGCATGATAAGTATAGATTGAAAGATACCTAAAATTGAAACGAAATTCTATCAAAAGTATATATTACAAAATCTTTGAGTATAGTATTCAAACTTTAAAATCCTAAGTTTTCCTTACAGTCTTCCTTTTCAAATTTTCTCCAGGGATTTATTTCGCATCCTCTTAAATTTGATAACTACTCTTTTTAAAAGCACAAACGGAACGTACAGCACTCTATTTCAAAGCACATGAGAGTTTTCCTTTAAGAAGTAGGAAATGTAATCAAGTGTGTGTGTGACATGAAATGCACTCATGAGATTATTGGAAAACGAAAAATGTCTTAACTATCTCATAGAACATATACCTTATCAAATTTAGTGATTTATAGAATATGAACAAGTTTTGGAAATCCTTTTAATCTGCTTAGGAATATTAAAAGCTTTACCATAGGTTATATTTAATCCAGAAAATATATTAGACAATTCTATTGTGCAGTTTCTGTAGCAAAGGACTGTGTTGGAAAAGAAGTTACTGACTTCTGGATCTACTTCTTTAAATACCGAAATAAACTTTATATGTTAATGGTAGAAAATTAAAATTTTGTCCAAGCTTTGTCAAAATATCAAAATCTGAATTTCTAGAATATCAAAACAAGGCAGAGAAATATCTAAAAAATATGATTCACACTTCAATATCGAACAAGAGTGTAAATGATTCTAATACTTAATTTATATATTACTCCAAATGAAGCAAAGTTTAAATGAGCTAATAATAATGAAATATGCCTTGAGTTGTTTTTCCTCGGTGGTACTTTCCTTGTGGGAAATATTTCTTTTAAGGAGGAGAGACCATCAAGAACCAGTCTTTTTGAAAATCAATTTCGAAGGGAGGTGTTACAGGGGCATTACCAACAAGAATTTCCGTCCCCCCCCTCTATTAGGCTTACAGACTTAAAATTTTGCAAACATTGTATTTTTGCGATTGAGTATATAGAGATCTGCGAAGAACGAATTTTGCGGAAATCAATTTTCAAGGGGAGTTGTGGGGCATTATACAAAAAATATTCCGTTTTTAAACGATTAGACTTACAGTCTGGGAATTTAGCAAACTTGTTCATTTTAGTTAGTGAAAATCCACCTTAAGTCGAATGCGAGCTAAAGGCTTCAGGGGTGTAATTGATGTATACATTTCTACTTTAGATTTAAATTTTGTCCTTTTTGAAATCAAATGGCGAGCAAGTGCTATTGTAGATTATTTTTCAATACAGTCAAAATTTTATTGCTAGAACTTAGATGACAATAACCTAAAAAGAATGTATAGTCTTATAGTGCTATGAAATACCTAGGGAAGTGGACGGGTAATGTCTAGTTATATACAAAAAATCATTTTTATTTTGAACCGATAATCGAATGAGATATTTGAAGAAAGGGGAAAAAATGAAAAGAAAGGAAAGAGATAAGAAAAGAAAAAGAAAATGAAATGAAATTTACATTATTTCTGAAATTATATTCATTATTTTGTGGCTGGTAGCTACGTCTTTTAGTTCAACATTCTAAATTAATTTCGAGTAGAATGAATTACGCACACATTTCAATTATTCATTCAACTTTAGCAGTATTTAAATTCGTAATTATTGTAATCCGCGTACATATTAAACGGTCTAATGGCGAATAATTCAATGTAAATATGAAATTACTTTTGCAGAAATGGGAGAAATAAATCGTCATGGTAGCTGTTTTAATGTTCGATGTTCGGAATAATATCCTAAAATAAATTTGATACAGCATAGATTGTGTGACATAGATTACGCTTTGAGAATAAGCAAATCAAATAAAGCCTGTTTAAATCAGTAATTCGATGCGAAAATTAATTTTTGTAAATAGAAGAATATATGGAAATATATATCCTATGTACCCTCCCAACTTGTTCAATTCGATTGCGTGACGTTCGTCATCGAATTGTTATAAATGTAATTCACTCAACTCTACTAACACGTATATTTTACATGGCATTAAAATAACATAATCCAGTGGAAAGCTTTATTTCTTTTTGTTTCATAGTTGGTTTATTCTAATACGATTTAGAATCTCTGAGTTTTTGAAAGTTGGAGGAAGGGATTCACCTTTATTTAACTACTAATTTAAATTCTGACGGTTTGAGCTTAGTGGTACTCTGAATTAAAAACAATAACTCAAACGTATTTTTTCTTAAGTTCCAACGAGTTCTGGAATTTAATTTAGTGGAGTAACAAGGGTAATATAAAGAACTTTCAAAACCACACAAAAAAGCTTATATAGATATATAATCAATAATAACATAATAAATTGCCATAAATCTGAAGAACCAAAAAAAAAAAATTAGTAGCGAGACAAGACAGATAGATCAAAAATAAAATAGCATCGGTAGTTCAAAAGCAAACCCTTAGTTTTAGAAACTAAATTGCTGTTAGTAAAAAATGCAACACCATGAATGAATCATCAGAAATAAATGAAATTTAATGCACAAACGACTTGTATTAGTATATATAAATGACGAAATTTTTATAGCAAAAAGCAATATTTAGTGTCCGAAATCAGTATTTGGTGTAACCACCACGCGCTGCAATAAGTGCTGCTATACGACGTAGCATGGAGTCGAACAGATCTTGAATGTCTGCTTGCGGAAAAAAATTCTATATTGCTTGTATGCGCAGCAAAAGTTCGTCTTTTGAAACTGCAGGACGCGGATCACGAGCGAGACGCTGACCAACTAAATCCCACACGTGCTCAATAGGCGACATATCCGGCGGAAAAAGCAGGCAAAAGGAGAAGTTGCATGTGTTGGGCTAAGCAGAAGTCTCGAACAGTCTTTGCAACATGTGGGCGTGCATTATCTTGCTGAAAGAATCTTCTAGGGATGCCTTGAAGGAAGGAAAATACTTCGGGCAGTAGCACTTCACGGACGAACCTGTTATTATTAAGATTACCCTCAATTCGTAGCAAATTGGATCGTACATGGTACGAAATTGCACCCCAAATCAAAACTCCGGGTGTTAGGCCCCTATGTCGCTTAATAACGCACTCTAAAAGGCAGCGTTCCCCGACATAGCGTCTAACACGAATGCGGCCATCATGGTTAAACAAATTGAAGCGTAATTCATCTGAAAAGACAACTTAGTGCCAATCAGCTTGCCAGGCTCTGTGCTCATGAGCCCATGCAGACGCAGCCGTCGATGGCTTGCCGAGAGAGGGATCTTGTATAAAGGCACCCTTGCATGCAATCCACGGTGCAGCCGACATCGACGAAGCCAACATTAGTACACCTGTAGAAGACCAACGTGCTACCAACTGCCTGGAGGTAGCTATGCTATCATTCACCGCCTTGCGGAGCAGGTATCAATCGACGCGCACTGACGTCACATTCTGTAGTCCACTGCCAGTTCTTCGAGTTGTTTGGTGCTCGTCGGTCCCCTGCTTCCAAACTCGCATCACTGTGGAACTGTTCCGCTGCAAATGAGCTCCTATTGCGCAATAGGAAAATCCTTCTTCTCGAAGGCCTATAATCTTCCCCCGTTCAAACTTCGTATGTTGTTGGAATTTCTCCTTATTTCGTCGTGGAGGCATACTTAGGTCTCACTAAATTTTCGCCAGTAACAAATAATCATTAACTATTTTCAACGTCCCGATACAGCCCTTTATTTATACGCTTTCAGCATCAGTTCAGAGGGCGCTGCACACACGACGCATGCGTGGTGACTCTGAAACTTTACTATCTTACCTAACATACTATAATTGATATTTGCTGTAAAATTTATTTAATTCTGATGATACCTTTATGGTGTAGCATTTTTTACAAACAGCAGTGTAAGATTGTAGTTTTAAACATTGTTTTCAGGCCCTGCAAGGGCGTAGCTACCGCCGTATCAGGCCATCATTGATACAGGCCTCCTAAGCAACAGGGGCCCCAACATGTGGAGTCCTACTTACAACTACAGCTCTACTAACAGCATTTTCATATCTAAAAAAGGGTGCCGAAGGAATTTTGATACAGGGTCCACTCAGAACTAGCTACGCCAGTGCAGACCAACCAAACTTCACCTGTAATTTTCCCATACTACTGTGCTATAAGGAAAAGAAATTAAGAGTAAAAATAAGCCTTCATTGATACTAAGGATATATATAGTTTAGCTGATAAAAATCAATAAAATAAAATATACAACATGGCATTTGAAATGCAACACCAAGAGAAAGTGGTCAATAAACTATGCTTGTTTTAAAATAAGCGCATTTCACCGATAATGCAAATGATTGCGAAATGCTCAACTCTTAGGCACATATTGAGTAGGATACAAAGAGAGGATGCTGCAGAGTGGGGTAATATCCATGTCATTATTTATGGCAGAAATTCGATAAATTCTTTTTGAATTAAATTTTCAAAGGACACTTGTAATAGCAGGGAATACAAGACATCTGCCAATGGTGGTAATTCTAGTTCTCATGGGGAATGGTATTTGGTCAGAGAAGGACAGGTTGGTCCATACATCAAATTTCAAGTGACACCCATCTAATGCGCCCATGGTGCAGCTGCTGCGATAAAAACTGTGTGTGAAAAGAAAAAAAAGTGGCAGTTTTGAGGGATGCTGGAACTATCAGATTGACGTCAAAACGCTTGGATCAACGCATAAGTCGAGAATCAAAGGTGGCTTTGAAAATTATTTTGTCACGTCTACAGGATGCCAGCAAAGTTCGCATTTCAAACCAAACTATCATCTGCCGATTTATTGCTAGACGGCTGTACTCATGACGTCAGTTAAGAAAATTGTCATCGACTCCATCATAGGACTCTGTTTGTAATGGTGCTAGATTAGAACAACGTGGACGATGGAACGTCTAAGGTTAGTATTCTCAAAAGAGTCACGCTATCAATTCGACTACATCTATGTGGTACACCCAAAAACCTGTCATCATAGTTTTGATTTTGAGGTCATGTCTAATTCGTATTTAGAGCATTAAGGTGGTTCAAAACTTTTTGGATAGTTATATGGAGACTATCAATTATGAAATATATGAGATCATTTACTTTATTCGCCAAATTTGGTGAAAAAGCGACATTTGGCGACCAAATTTATCGTGTCTATTAATTATTACTTTCTATTATTTTTCAAAGGAAATTTTCCGTGGTCCATTAACAATCTTTTTTGGCCACTATACCGCATTGGAAGAGATGACATCCAAAATTTTAGTAAATGTCCAGTCCCTTCGCTGAAGGTATCAGTCCCGTTGATATGTACAGTTCTTTGCTTAGAAGTAACTACATCATTATTAATTACTTATTGGTAGTACAAAACTCTTTGCAGCCCGTAGAAATTAATAGAGTATATCTGAATTGTAACTTAATTTAGAATACATTTTTTTTTCTTTTGTTCTCTAATTATACGGATTTCACAAATGAATAAAATTAATCAGACAAAAAAAGAAGTGCATTAACCTTTTGGCAATACAGATTCAAAAAATTTTGAGTGAAAAGTTAAGCTGAAACAGAAGGATTAATCAAATTTATCGATTATAACACACCTGATGTTATATACATATACATAAGGAGAGAGAGAATCTAATTGAGTAGCCGCTAGATTCATAATATTTTTATACTGTTATAACTTTGGTCGGTGAAAAACAGCCGACGACTCCAAAAAATTGAATTACAAACGTTTATTAAAGGACGAGGACGGACAAATGATTACACGAAAACAAATCGACGTGCATCACAAAGAAATATTTTACAGATTACTTACAGTAATGGAAAAACACACTCGTTACAAACAAGCTTTACAGCGTTCCAGAAATTACTTTTTAAAATAGTCCCACAAACAGGAACTCGCGTGCAGATAAAGTTTATCTGTCTTATCGCAGAGAGTGCACAAGCAGATTTTGAGCTTGACTGATTGACTCGACCTATCTCAAAGGTTCCTCATATAGCCTCATGGAAATTTCCAGAAAGATCGATTCCACAGATTTCTCGATGGTTTATTGGCATTATAATCTTTCGTCCACTGCGATCAAGTCGCTAATCTGGTAACTCTGTGCACTTCTATGGTTGCCACAATCTTACTCTAGTTCATAATGGGAAGCAAACTCTCCCGTAAAACCAAATTTCCCCCAAGGAGAGTGTTACTGCGGGGAAAACAACATACATTACATGTTTCGATACTGATTGTCCCAGGCAGCAGAGGCGACATCTAGCGACCAGCCGAAGTGAGTTATGCTTCAGTAAAAATCAAAAGCTTGAGAAATTTGTTCGTAGTTTAAACTTCAACATTTATTATCTTTTTGGTGAAATGCTGCTTTTTCTTCGAATGTGGTAGGTTCGAATTAGATTAATAATAAGTGATTCGGCTACTTAAGGAATTTTTTTTAACACAACATGAACCTGCCATAACTGGCTCTATAACTGACAGTTTTCTTTATCTGATTCTGAAAACTATACATTTTCTTAAAAAAAAAACTGAAACTAATTTCTTTTTTGGGGTTTTCATTTGTTGTATCACCGAATTATATAAAATGTCAAGTCCATAAACGTCAAAAAAATATAAATCTACAAATACATGAATAATAATTTCATTAATATTTTGGGTACCTTCTCCGCAAAGTGTAGAGCACCAGAAGAACTTTTTTATGTTTGAAATGTCATTTTACCGATACTTAGAATGATAAAATATTGAATCGGAAGATATCAATAAAGGACATTTGACAAATAAGTACTCCATAAAGAAAAATAAATTACTTTTTTAAAGACTACATTGAAGAATAGACAGGTTTTTCGACCACTTTTCCTGATGGATAAAAAGAAGGGAAACTCTTCCACTTGTGTAACTTTAATGCATTTTTTAGTATTAAAAATAGGAGACAGTTTCCTTGAAAAAAAGGTTTAAGATTCTCAAGACTTTCAAATTTTGGAAACTTTCCAGTGATCAGATATTGTCCCAAAGTGATGTTTTCTGGATGTTACCATGTCACTTAGGATAAGACTTGAAGAAGATCATTAATTTGATATATGATGTTTCCTTTTCATTTTTAGAGAATAATATGAAACATTATAAAGATTATACGTCGATATCTTTTCAGAGGAAAGGTTATTTCGGCTTGATAACGTACTTATTTTGGCTTTATTAACGTTAAAATATCAATATTAAATTAAAACTCGAAATGAGAAAAGTCTATCGAAATGAATTTCATGTCTATCTTTCTTACACAAATGACAGACTTATTATGAGGCCGGACCTGCAAAACCGTACAACAACTTCATGGACCATTAGCCAGGAAACGGGCATGTTTGCACACGCTCATTATCCACTCGCACAGTGCGATGGCATTTGTATCAGCAGGGTCTGTCAGAACCGTGACCATTATTTTGGTTTCCAACTTAGAGAGAGACAGTGACTCTGGTGCGCCGAATGACAAAGCTGGATACTGGAGTACGTGCAATATTCCGATGGCCGCATACGTATCTGGAGACTCCAATGGAATCTCTTGTCACCTGCTTACGATCGATATCGGCATAGAGGTCTCGTATTTGGTGAGATGGTTTGGGCAGCCATTGGGTACACAATACGCCTGCCTCTTATTCGGATCAATGACAATTTGAACGTAGATCGGTACATTTCTGATATCATACGTCCTGTGGTTGTACCTACCTTCAAGGCCTGTTAAACGCCATCTTCCAACAAGATAAGGCTAGACTACACGTTGAACGTCATGTTCTGACCTTCCCCGGTACACAGGGTATTTGATTGTTTCCCTTGCCAGCACGGTCCTCAAATCTGTCACTTGCCACCTCTCTCCAAATAATTTGGCTGATGAAATGGGGCATGTTGAATAAAATGAGTAACCTGTTTCTGTCGTTCAAGCCCAGTTCGATTCCATGCCTAACCGGGTAAGAGCCGTTTTGGTTACCAGGGATGAATCTGTTTCTTCTAAATTTTCACGTTTGTAAACGCCCAAAGTCCTTGCAAATTTAATTATTTTGTTTTCCTATCATACTGCTTTCGTACAATAGATAATTTTTTTCATTTGCTTTCTTTCATGGTTACAATTTTAATGGCCAGAAGTGTATTATAAAGAGTATATAGTCAAACAACGTCACGTAATACCCAGATGGCAGATAATGGCTAGTCTATATACATCTACATTGGATAAAAAAGGATAAACTTGCATTCTGCTATAAAAATCGAGCATACTTATATTCCTTTCAGAAATCTCCATTAATATTATGATAATCCATAAACACGTACCGATAAATCCAGGAAGCAGATGTCTTGTGAGAATGCAATTAAATGACAAGTTGAAGAAATAAATTAATAGTGGAATTTCCAATGAACACACACACACGTACCTTTTACACACATACTCCTTATCTCATACACATGTACATATACACATATTATCTCTATCCTTCTCTCTCACATACACACTCTCTCACACACACACATACGCACTCTCATTCTCACACATACGCACTCTCTCACACACATATACACACACTCTCTCTCTCATGCACACCCTCTCTCTCACGCACTCTCTCTCAAGCACTCTCTTTCACGCACTCTCTCTCTCTCACGCACTCTCTCTCTCACGCTCACTCACTCTCTCTCTCTATTTTTCACACATCTCTTCCCTCTCACACTCACTCTGTCTCACATACATATACTCTTTCTCTCTCATACACAGATACTCTTTAACTCTCTCAAATACAGATACTCTTTATTTCTCTCTCACATACAGACTCTATCTCACATACAGATACTCTTCCTCTCTCTCACCACATATACTCTTTCTTTCTCACACACAGATAATCTTTATATCTCTGTCACATACAGACTCTATCTCTTACATACACTCTCTCTCTCACTTTTCTATTTTTCACACACCTCTTCCCTCTCACACACACTCTCTCACTTTTCTATTTTTCACACACCTCTTCCCTCTCTCACTCTCTCTCCACACAAATACTCTTTATATCTCTCTCACATACAGACCATCGCTCACATACACTTTCTCTCTCACACACACACTCCCTCTCTCTCACACACTTATTCTTTCTCAAACACACTCACTTTCCCAAACACTCTCTCTCACAAACATTCCCCCTCACACACACTCTCTTACATATAATCTCTTGCACACTCTCCTAAACCTCTTCCCTCTCACACTCACTCTCTTGCACACTCTCCTATACCTTGTGACGGATCTATACGGTTTTCACTAACCTCCTCAATATTTCTTTAAAGTTTTATTTATTTCAACCAATCTCCACCTGGAGCTAAAGCGTGATTTATGCAAATGAGATATATTATATAAGTTCGGGTTTAGCGAGTTAACAAAAAAAAATGTAAAGTGAAGAGTTAGAAAGGTGAAGTCAAATGAATTGAGGCATCGGTAGATCAACACGCAGTTGTTGACAGTATTAGATAGCCGTAACGTGACGAGCTACGCCGGAGAGCAGTAGATTGAAATTAGAAAAGATTCCGTATTACCGTGTGGGGATCCTTGTCTACTATCCTATTCAACCAGTAAAGAATTCATCACCACGACGGAACAGCCGATGTTACAAGGATAAGGTTAGTGATTTAGAAATTTGTGAATACGTGTACGTATTTTAGCTGTAATTATATGTGTTAGATCTTTCGTGGATTCAGTAGCGATTCCGTAGTTCCACTAGTAGTAACTCCTTCTCATACTCCACTGTGTTTTATTTCTCTTAAATTTGAATCGTGAGCTTGTAGCCTTCCTGTGATTAATAAGCATCAATAAATATAGTGATTTGCAATTATGTCTCTTGATTTCTCTAATCCGCCTACACGTCCAGAAACATTAAACGGTAGACGGGGAGATGATAATCTTAGGGGAGGGTATAACTCACGACAACCTCTTCCCTCTCACACTCACTCTCTTGCACACTCTCCTAAATATCTTCCCTCTCACACACTCACTCTCTCACACACAGGTATATTCTTTCTCTCTCTCTCACACACAGATACTCTTTCTCTCTCACACAGATACTTTTTCTCTCACACACGGATACTCTCTATCTCTCCCGCACTCACTCTCTCACACTCTCTATCACATACATACTTTTCTCTATCACACATTATCTCCCAAACTCTCTTTCTCTTTATCACACGCACTTTCTCTTTTTATCACACTCATTTTCTCTTTTTCTCACATGTACATTGGTCTTTGTAAATTCTTGAGAATGTTCAGTACCGACTCATTTTTTTATTTTTATTTATTGAAGATGATAATTCGAAAACTCTCGCTCATACTACTAAGAATCGATATCTATCACTTCAATCTCCTTTCCTTTTCCTGAACATGGTGGCATTGTAAGCCGTACTTCTGTCATAAAACGTCGTATTAAGACAGAGCTTCCTTCTCCCAAAGAGAATTCAATCTGCGATTCTCTGAGGAGAATAAACATCTGTTGAGGAGAAAAATGCTTTTAACGATTCCATTTCACCGCTTGCCCAATATTGTCTCGCATCATTCTGTCTGCCAATTTTTCTTTCCCTTGTTGACAGATGAAGTAGTTGAGAGCTAGGGGACGCATTATTATGTGAAAAAATAGATAAAAAAAGCAGAACTAGAGGAACGTCATTTTTTTAGGTGTAATTTCGAAAAGTGATGCTGATTAAATATAATTTGCCCTATTTTTGGTCATTATCTCCGAAAAATCACCCAAATGTGTCCCTCAATGTATTAAAAAATTGCAATGTGGCTTTTTTATAAGCATTTAAATTTTAAAAACTCCAGATTTATATTGAAATATCCTCATGTATTTTTATAACTGCTTTTTTCTGCAGTTTGTACATGCTTAAATAATATAAAAGATGTTTGAGTTCCATAATGTTAAATATATTGAAGTAATTAATATATATATATATGGCAATATATTTTAAGTTATTAATATCTCAGCCCTAGTATTAAACTTTCGATTGTATTCAGAAACATTCTTATAGCTCTCGCCTCTTGATTTAATAAATTATAGTTTATAAAAATTAAAACACCCTTTTATAATTAATCGAAATAAGTTGTAACTTAATCTTTTAGTCGCCAAATGTGGAAATAGGATCTGAAATTAGTCGCCAAATCTGGAAATGGGATCTGAAATTAGTCACCAGATGCGGGATGGGATCTGAAAATGGGAAATCATTAATCCTGATGATCCTGATTGGAACAATGGAACAAAATTATTAAATTTTTGTATTATTATCGGTCCTGGAGAAGTTAGCAAAGTTTCGAATAAATCTGACCTTTCAAAGAGGGTAAACATATAATGAGTTCAAAGATTCTGGTACATAAAAATGAAGCTTATAAAAGGGTGTTAAAAAAGACAGGGTTCAAATTTCAAAACTGAAATACAGTTATCTAGTGTACCCTATAGCTCACCTTTCATTTTTGGGGTCAATTTCCTCAAAATCAAATTCAGCGAGTCTACTAAAGAAAAAAAAAGAAAAAGAAATTACCAAAAACAATAATGTTAGCCAAAGTTCAAGTCTGTAGAACTAAATAGTTCAGAAAAATTCATTTTTTAACCTATACTCCTACAAAATACTTTCAACCCCCCGTTTGGCAGGTGTTTACTGCAAAACCGTTTTTAACGAATCTCTGCTCAACAAAAGAATCATACCTGCCAAATTTCAAATATGTTGATCTAATATTTGAAAATAAGAATTTTCTTTTTCCATATTCTGTTCTTAAATGATCTCTTCTCAACAAAAGAATCATGTGTGTGAAATTTCATGTCTTTTGTTCTAATAACTCAAAAACGGAGATTGTTTTAATTTATAAACCATTGAAATTCCTCACAAAACCTCTTAAAATTGAATTAAAAAAAATTCTTAGAGTATCTTTATTCAACAACAACAAAAAAAAAAAAAAAAAAAAAAAAAAAAATGATTCAGCTAAATTTCAAGTATCTTAATCCATTTTCTGGCGGTTTTGTGATGAGGGAGTGAATCGTATTTCTTTTATGTATATGTCAGAGTTTTTCAAACTGTGCGGTGCGCCTCTGTAAGGGGACATGATCACTCTCCGAGGAGGCGCGAGTATATTGAAAAATCGAAAAGATTATTTAAAAAACTTTCTAATTTACTTATAATAAACAAACAAAATACATTCTGACATAATAAAAAATAAAATTAACATTTGCACTGATATAATACACTTATAAATGTATCAGTAGCTTGCAATGTATTTTATAATTAAATTAACAATACTAAGTTAAGAACAAGTTTAATAATTACCAGTGACCCCCATGAGCTTGTCATATATAAAATTATATGCTAATATTAACCTTTATCTTGAGAATTTGTACGGTTTATAACTAACCCCTTAACTGCCTATTAAAAGTTATGTGATTCACTTCCCAATGCCACCGTTTTCTGTATAGGTGAGCGTAAGTGGGAGAGGAATAAATAAGGAAATCCTCTGAATAATTAAATCCTTCGCAATCAATGTCAATGTCCATTCATTGTATTCCAAAGCCTTCGGAATAATTTTATGGATAGCAGTGCACAGAAAAGATCATACTTCAGAAAGACGTATATATATGTCCTGAGAAATTAACGCTTTGCTGAGTGAGATGTTTATATACGCTGGTGGAACTTGGGAGGTTAAAGACGCATTGTAGCTTTAGCGTCAAAGTATAGTATTATTAAATTCAATACGTTGTTATTGTATGAAGACAGAGGGGTGCGATGAAAGTTTTTATTGAATATTGGGTCGAAAATGTTGAAAGTTTGAGAAGTACTTGTATATGTAGATATTAACATACTTTTCCAAATAATATTAACAGAGAGTTATATTATGGAAGTCCTAAATCATGTATAAGCTATCACAGCTACATTGAACACAAAAGTCACAGTACCTAGTTTTGATTAAACTATATAAGGTTCTTAGAAATTTTAAGTCCCTCGTAATACTGTTAAAATAAATGATAAAAGAAACTCCTAAAAACTTTAGCTTTTTAAAAGCTTAAAACTAACTATTAAAAGAACTCAAGAATGAAGAAAAATATGTTTAAAATAAGTGAAAAGGAATATTTCGTATTTCCTTTTTATTCTACATTGTTCCCAAATGAAAACTGAAACCATGTTTAGCAGTATATTTAGTGAATTTCTCTAACCCTTAATGCTTCAAAGTTAATTAAAATGAAGTCATTTGGCAATATCTTAAACTAAATGATCTCATGCTTGCTGTTCCGTGTGATGTAATTTATTAATTTAATACGAGTTGAGTAATAATAAATTTTCTCATTAACTTGATTTGGAAAGGCATTCGACTATTATGTTACATAAGCCGATATAACGAATGACATTAATTAATTCATAATTGTTTTCCGAACTTTGTTTCAAAATTCTTACTTTGGAGTTATTATTCAAGTTAGTATTTTAATGAAACTGGACTTGTGAAATATATCTCACTGGGCAACTTTTGGATAAAATTTGAAGGCATGTTGAATTATTTAGTAAGAATTATATTAATATGTTCAATAGAAATGTTTGTATATTTAATCAAGGAATGGAACCGAAAATAAGAAAAGTATTTCACAAAAATCCATGCAAATAAAAAAATTAGAAAAAAATAACAAGCATATAACGGATCTCTACTCAACAAAAGAAACACGCTTGTCAAATTTCAAGTCTGTACACCCAAATAATCGAAAACAGGAATTTTTCCCTTCCTTCCTTACTTACTTAGGAGGACCAAGCTCACCCAGAGGATTTCAAGGTTTGAACTGACCCTCCTAGAAGATGCTTTATATACCAAGCAAAATACATATACAAAATGGTCCCGAATGGGGGAACCATCCCCCAAAGTTTTGAAAATTAAGGGGATAATATAAAAAACAGTAAGAATACTTTACAAAAGTGGCTCCTCACCGGATGCCAGAAGGTGATTGACAGTAAAATAACAATGTGAATATTTGAAGAAAAAAAGCACAAACACACACAGATGCTGTGTCACTAACGAGATAGTGAGAGAGCATCTGTGTGCTTGTGCCTTTCCTATTGGCTTTCGATTCCCGTAAAACTTATTCTTAAGCTTTGCTAAATTAAAAGGTATTGCCAAATGTAGTAATCGTTTTTTTAAGTATGATCGCGAGAATTTTGAATTTTTATTGGAGGAAATATGCTTACGTCAATTTTAAAACATCAGCGAAACTTCCTGCAAAATTCTGGATCAATACGATCAATAGAGTTGAATTGTATGTCACAAAAAAAATGAATATTGAATTTCACAAATAAATCTTGAAACATTTAAGTATATGTATTCAAACATTCAAACTTATTCAGTAATTTGTTGCTGACAAAAAATGATTTATTTAGTATTTGAACGTTTGGATAAAGCTAATTATATAATGATAGTGAAACGATTAAAATTTAGTGAACATTTAATTTAAATAAAGCAGTAATAATACGAATTCTGTTAATTTGTTTCATTTTTAAATATTACTGCAGTTAGGCTATAAATAAGTTTACAAATACGATATTATGTTTTTTCTTTCACAGTAAACGTTTTCACAAGTAGATTTGAAAAAATTTTGAGTAAATTCCGTGATTCTGATATTGAGATTTTTATGTTTATTTAAATATTCAGCGATTCACTAAAAAGCGAATAACTTGAAGAATACGTAGTTTATCCGGAAAAACATATATGACTCCTGTTTAAAAGGGAATACAAAATTGTGTAACGGAACACATATACATTGTTTTAATTAAAAAAATACATAACATACAATTTACTATTTACCAGATATTCATTACATAAGAGAATATAGCTACGTGTGTGTGACATTTATATTATCATTAGAATTAAATGTGATACATTTGTGCCAACAGAATGACAGCTAAACAAAGGTCTGTGGATAATTTATAGCCGACCTGAATATTTGTGAAATAATTCATCATATATATATTCTCTCTCTCTCTCTCTATTATTGTTTATTTTTCCAGTGGGTTTACCGTTTAGTTGCTATCGTTTTATGTTTTGTCGTTGCTATGAAACATTAGATTTTAAATGGATAACATTCTGACTGTGAAAAGAATTTATTAAATTATACTTTTTCGATAATAAATTATTTTTTTTATTCCAAGTATATCATTATATGATTTAAAATTGTACACAATATACAAAATTTTTCATTGAACTAATTTTTGTTGAAACTGTTTTTTAGACACAACATATTCTTCATTAAACTATTCTACAAAACTTATCTATTAGTCACTTCAAGTGACTAACTAAGTTCGAAACAGTTATTTTTTGAAATATATATAAATGGATAATTATTTTGAAGTTTAGTGTAAGTTTAATTAGAATATACAATAAAATTATTAAAGAATATTATTACAAGAGAAATTTATTTCAAAATGCAATGTTTTGGCGAGAAAATGTAGACTGAATGGCATATTTTCAAAACATTCTCCTTTTATGAAAAATGCTTAAAAAAAAAATGTTTTACATAGATGTAGCTTGGACTTCTATGCAGATTTAAACTAAAAATTTTGAAATATATAATTTAGAAGCTAATTTGTTCATATTTTATTATACCAGAATAGAAGAATTTTAACAAACATATCCGTTACTATTTTATAACTCTGATAATGATGTGAATTTTTAAAAATTTAGTTTTGGCCCTTTAGAGAAGACTCAGCTACTTACAATGTGTGACAATTAAATTCCCGGACTGTGCATAACATATAACACAAAGTATATAACATATGGATAGAACAAGTATAGGTCGTAATCCAAACATTGAATGGTATTGTCAGTGCAAAGTTGGTGCTAGAGTTATTGTCTGCTGTGTACATGTTGCATCTGTACTTTGGTACTCGGGATACTGGCGCCAAAATCACACTCAGGCAAAAACACCAAGTCTTGGATTTGCTGATACACTTCAAAACGTTGCTACTGGATGGTCCAGTGGCGATTAAGCCAGTGAAAGCGAGAAGGAAATATGATTGAAGACATTAGTTGCAAATAGTTTACCATTGTTATTTTTTTCCTGTTTTATCTATTTAGTAAGAGATTATTTTGAGAAGAAAAAAAAGAATATTTTCATTTTGACAGAGCATCAGTGTTAAAAAAAAAATAAATACATAATATGAATTTACCGATGGGCGAAAAAAGGTCGATCTTTACCCACCACCTTTGAATTTCCTTACCGTTTTCTTTTGTATCTAATCGTGTTATAAAAATTTGAGATCTTTTGTTGTTAATTAAACGAAGCAGTGATTTTAAACCCCCCAATTTCATTTCATCATCTTTGAAATGGTGAGAGGTATTAATGTGGTACTTGATCCCATAAATGAAACATTTGACATTGGTACATTTCGTAAACAGAATCAAATTCGAACAATATTTATACTTAGTATAGGAATTTTTTTTTTTTTTGGGCTCATCTTAAAGATTGTTAGTTACGATACTTGGCAACTTCAGTTATTCATTCACGGATTTTGGAATTTTATAAAATTAATTTATTTGTTAGATTAAAGTACTTGTGTGTGCTTGAATTTGTATATAAAGTGTATATTTTTTAGATAAGATTTGTGCAAAAGCTATTTCATTTAAATATTGTATATATAAATTGCGCAAGTTTTATTTTATTCTTTTTAATTTAAATCATTTTAATTTGGATTGAGATATTGATTTCTCTACACAAAATAAATGAATCCTTTTTTTTGTATTATACACTCTATAACAACAACAAAAAACAATGCACAAGAACGATTGGTGGATAGAAATAGAATGTACAAAAAAGAAAATGATTAAAATTTCAAAAAAAATTGAAAGATTTATTTCAGAGTTACATAGTTACAAAGTAACGATCTCAATAAGGTGTTGGCCCAGATATAGCCTGGATGCAAGCTACCACACGACGCGGCATAGAGTCATAAAACACTCTGATGGGCTTATGCGGTATTTTTTGCCAAATTTATTCCTATTATTGGAGCTGGCCATCAACATTCCCTGGTAGATGTAGTCGGCTTCCCATCATATCCTAGACATGCTCAATGGGAGAGAGATCTGGCGATCTGGCTGGCCAAGGATGTATTTGACAAGCTGTAGGGCAGTTCATAGCAACACGTGCAGTATGTGATCTGGCATTATTTTACTGAAAAAATAAGGTCAGGGTACTGCAAAAAGAACTGTAGTAAAACAGTCCTCAGAATGTAATCGACGTACTTTTGTGCTGTAAGTGTGCCTCTAATGACTACCAAAGGGGTCCAGCAGTCAAAAAAAATGACACCTCAGATCATAACTCCTAATTGAGGGCCTATGTATTGCGCAATAGTTAAGGCGGGACTGGCACGCTGCCCCGGGCGTCTCCAGACACGTCTTCGATGATCGTCAGGACACAGTTGGAAGCAGGATTCGTCACTTAACACTATACGACCCCAATCAGCATGATTTCAACCTGATAGGGCAAGCCCACTGTAATATGGATCGACAGTGGGCAAGCGTGAGTGGCATGTGGCGTAGAGGTCAATATGAGCTAAATTTCGCTCTATTAGCCGTCTGTGAATGATCATGGGGGACACTCGTGTGTGGGTCGCACGTCTGATGATTGATAACGAGGAATCAGGCTCTGTGACAGCTGATCTGACAATAAATTTGTCCTCCAGATCTGCTGTGGCCTAGGTCAACCACTACCATCATGACGCTGAAATCTGCCACTGTCCACCCATTCTTGCCAGCAACTTCTAATAGTCGCATCGCTTCGACCCATATGACAAGCGATTCTCCGATTTGCCCAACCTGCCTCCTCTTTCCATCCAATGACACGACCTTTTTCAAACTCTGACAGTTGCTCGTAATGAGCTCACTCGAATCCTGCGGCGATGCATTTTTGCAGTCGTTGAAAGGTATACTAAATCGCAATGAAACAGAAATTTTGACCATCAGATTGAGAATGGCTTCTTATAGACACCTTCTGAATGCACAGTTCCCGCTATTCATTCATTGGACACCAAATTTCAATCATTTGCATGTTCGTTATAAATGTCTTTGCATTCGAAATTTCATTACAATCAGGCAATTCCTTCTTGGTGAGTCATTTTTTTGTGTTATAGAGTGTATTTCGAGGATGTCTTTCCAACATTATTTATTGACTTATTTTCAGAAATATTCTAAATATTCTATATTGTTACATTTTTAATACAAAAGTTATTTTCTATTAAGAACAAACTAAAATTAGGGCTCTAGAACATTTATATATATATATATATATATATATATATATATATATATAT
>BMAO01006891.1:0-74201 GCA_019973975.1 Trichonephila clavata
CAAATACCACGTGTTTGATTCGACTGAGTATTTTGGCGAATTTTCGGATTTGCACATCTACTATGATATAAGAAAAAAAAATACTGTAGCGTGCTAAATTACTATAAATTTAATTAATATTAAATTGCTACAATGCAAAAGAAAAATTTGCCTGCAGGTAGGAAAGCTTTTTTCGGTTTCCACTAAAGAATAGATAGTTATTTTTCCAAACCACCATCCACCCAAAGAATTTTCAAGAGAAGAAATAAATCTTCAGTATCACATAAATTAAAAGATGCTCCAAAAGAAATTTCGACTGAAATGTGAGTACTTTTTAATTATTTCAATTTCAATATTTTTTTGTTTTTATCAAATACGCTGACGATATTTAAAGTTTTAAAAAGAGTCTGAAATATTTTCTGAGCATTTCGAATTCGAAGATTTTTAATTTTGCAAACATACACAGATCAGGGTATCACTTCTGTGATCTATTATGAATGCTCTGAATTTGTTAAGTATGTAGTTGATTACCTTTTTTTTCAATTTCTACTATTAGTTTACACTCTCTCCATATTATTCATCTTATTCAAATTTTAAATCGTTCGTAAAATACATTTTTAAAGCGCTCGATTGAGCTGAAATTTAAAAACATGATTTTGCATGACAATACAGAAATTTAATTTTAATTAATAAAATTAATTAAAACTAATTTTCAAATAATTATAAATCCATCCATGTTGGCATAATTTTGGCGACATAGCGATCATTTTGGCGACTTGTGTCCAAAATTGTAAAGGTTTTTTCTCATGTTTTAAACATGAAGTTGAACTGAAATTTTATATACACAATTGTTTGGATAGCAATGCAAAATTTTAATGATAATTAATACAAATTAATTGCCACTTAATGTTTTGATTCTGTAATAGTATACACATATTTATATTAATTGCAACTATTTGATAAAAAGTAACTAAAACAAAATTTTCTTACCTAAGAAGGAATTGACTTTTTTTTTATTCTTGTTTTTGTTACTTTAAGATTATTTTCGACAATTTTACAAGCACTATAGACAAAAATTTGAAACTGAACTGTCTTAATAAAGAAATTTGTTCTGTTAAATTTTATTCAAATAAAATCTCAATCTTAAATTTTGCCATCCATTTAGTAACAATACAAAATACTTTTTAATTTATAGAAATATCTTCATAACTTTGTTTGTTTCATTTCCTAACTGTGTATATAACATTAACATGTTATAAGTTTTCTATGCTGAGTCATTAGAATTTTTATTGTACTGAATGTTGATAAATGTGTCGACTTTAAAGCATTTCAATTTTGCAGATACGAAAAACAAACCAGGGACTACTTCTGTGACCAAATTTAATTGTTTTTAAACTGATGAGTAAATATGCAGTTGATCTCGCATACATTTTTTTCTTTTATCCCTTTGTATAATTATTTTCACTAATTAACAAGCATGATATATAAAAATTTGAAACTGAATTGGCTCAGCAAAGTCATTGTTTTGTAATTTTCAGAACAATACACTTACAAATAAAAGTAAATAAACAAAGTTCATATGTACTTTAAAAAATATGCATTCATAAATGTATAATGCTTGCTATATGGTGAAGAACGTACAATATATTTTAATAATTTGTGGGATTCATATTTCATTATTTTTTCAGAAATCAGGGAATAAATCAGTTCAATACTAAAGAGCATGATCATATAGAAATTGAGAAGCAAGTATCTATCTATATTCTTAAAATACTGATTGCATTAACTTTTCCCAATATTAAAAAAAGTTATAATAAAAGAAGATTTCTACTTATCAATTTTACAATACTACAACTGACATTTTAAATTTCATGTTATTTTTATTTTACGTCCTTATAAGCTTAAAATTCATGAGTAGTTACATATACATGCATAATTATGTAAAAAAATTAAAAAAAATTCTTTTAATACGGGGATAGCGAACGTTACGTTAGCCAGCACTTTCTATTCCTTCCTAGATAAGCTTGCCTTTTACAAAACAAAATAAAATAGAAGCAGAAGGATATTTATACAGAAAAATAAAAATTCATTGCAAATAACAGTAAGTGATTTGCATAAGAAAACCTTAACAGAGGGTTTCATTGCAAGATATTTTTTTATTGTATTCAATGTTTTAAATATTAAAAATACCTTAATGTCCACCCAAAATAATATTTTGCAACCCATTGATATATTTTGGTAAAATTAAGGACAGGTATGTCCAACACATGCACAATAGAACATATATTTGGTTAATCTAAATTTTACTTATTTTGCACATCTTCACAGAAATTAACGAGAGGTACTTCAGTATTTATCTAAAATTAGGATGCAAAAATCTTATATGTAACCATATATGTCTTATCAAAAACAAGTATACATACATATAATTCAAAAATTTGTTTTACTTAATAATTTTAGAATATTACAGGGGAAAAGAAAAAACATTTTCGAGAAGCATTCACTATAGAAATGGAAAATATTTTAATTTACTACAGCTTCATTAGTGTTTACACTTGATGATGAATCAAGTACTATTTTTTAACATTAGAAGTCAAAATTATCATTTAACATATGTAAAATTATATGCAAAAAAATTATGCAACATTTTGAAAGCCTACTCCCTGCGCTATTTTAGGTAAAAGATATGATTTATCGAGAATTGAATTCCAAATATGATAATAAATTAAGGCATTAAAATTTTTTAATAAAAATGTGTGTATAATAGAATATGTTTATGTCCATATATGGATTATAAAAGTCCTGCTCACTCTTACATGATCAAAATTTTAAAAAAGTCATTTTTGAATCCATAATTCTTTTACAAAAGAAAATAATAATAATAATAATTGTTATACATTTGTGTGGTATCTATTAGCAGAACATTTGTTTTTCAGAGTTTGACTGTGGTATAAACCTATCACAGAGATGTACAAATTTTTTTACTATGTATTACAAATAAGCATTAATAGGTATTTGCACAATTTGTAGAAGATTTATCATTATAGATTAGATTTGCTTTATATCATTAGATTTATTTTTACATAAATATTAAATTCTAAAAGACATGTATATTGATATTATCCTGTTTATAAGTCCTGAATAAATTTGTTACATATAGTTACTTACAAATATTGACCCAAGAAGAGTACTTGCATCAATTGTATATTTATTCAGAATTAGGATCATGAAATCAAATATAGCTTTATGTATAGACATTTGATTCTGTGGGATGTTGTTGCAATATACAGCCAATAACTGGAACTGTTCCTGCTCATAGGCATCATAGCTCATGAACGCAGTAATAATAATAATATTTTTTAAAGTTCTTGATGCGTTTTTGCTTGGCAAAATTATTTGGCAGTTTAATACATAAGTTCAAAATTTTTAAATGGTATGAGTACTGATGGAGCATTTCTTAGACAAACTTTGAAGCAATTTAATATTTTGCTCAAGTATAATTTAGAAAACTGAAAAGTTTCTTGAAATTTCGGATTTTCCTGATAAACTAATGCTATTAGTTAATTACCTTGCTTATAAGTAGTAGAAACTGTGATTTTGATTAGAATGGAACTCAATTTATTCATGATAAACTTTAGTAACTTGTTGATGTATAATAATGATCTTAATCTTTAATAATATATTTTCACACGTTTAACTTCAGAGTGAGAATTTTGTATCTTTTTCTCTCTCTATCTTTTTGTATTCTTTCTCTCTCTGATGTTTTTTTATCTTCCATTTTTTTTAAGTGTGAATATAAATATATAAAAAAAGATACTAGTGATAACAAAATAATGAAATGTCAATACATTTCTCCCAATAAGTTTTTAGTTTGCATGCACTACACATACAATACCTGGTCAAGATACATAACCAGTAGAAATTGTGAATGGAAATTTTATGCAACTATTCATTTTTATATATATTGTATTGAATTTTTTTTTTCTTCACAATTCATTGTGTTGTAAAAATAAAATTCATTTTCATCATCGATAAATATTTATTATTATTCAAAAACTTTCATATTAAGTCTATCCAATATGCTAATTTCTATTTTACAAGTTTAACTTATATTTTGGAGCCATCTATTGTTTATAGATAAATTATACTATTTTTATAAATTATATGTAATTCAATAAGAAGAAAAATACATTTAAAACTGAGGATAATTAAATTGAATTTTTTTAAATATTTGCGCCTTTTCTGATGAAACATTCCCTTAATATTGTATAATAATTTTTAAAAAGTAGATCAACATGTTATAGGCACTTTACACAAAGGTAAGTTTTAAAAAGTATTGAATTTGTTTTTAAATTTGTTTAAAATTGAGGATTTTCTGTACCCAGTGCTCGAAATGAGCTTAAACCAGCACTGTTTGAAACACAAAGTATTTATGTGTAAAATAATGATACTAACTTTAGCTATAAAAATCACCAGGTTTGTAAAAAAAAAAATTCAGTTTTAAATTGGGGCACAGTTTAGCAAGTTTGAATTTTATTGCACAACATTAAAGTACTAAAATATAGTACAACAATATATTATCATGTAGTTAAGTACATCATGGGAATATTCAGTTTTATCTGCAATACTTGAATTAAGAAGTCTAATTGCAGTATTAACTGAGGGTGATTTTTAGATACATTATTTTCAGTAGTGTCCATCTCTTCGAAAGATTGTTTCTCACAGCAACCTGAGAATGTTTGGGCCAAAAAGAAAAAAAATTAATGATAAAGCTTCCAAGTTATATAAACTATTTTTAAAACAAAAATTAGCCTTGAAAATAATCTTAATTAAGTAACTATGAGAACTCAAAACATTATCAAGCAGAAATGCTTTTAGTAATGAGAACTGAAATAATTAACCATTTCACACTGCAAGAGTTGATTGGGCTCAAAAATATTTTTAATTCAATTTAAGAGTGGAAAACTGCTTTAAAATGAAACTGAAACCAAAACCTAAGCTCTTCAAACATCTTTAAAACTAATTTATTATCAAATCTAAAATTTGGTGGCAAGCTTCTCAATGATTTGGGCCATAAGAAAATGTCAAAATTGTTTTTGAAATGTTTAGCGCATTGTGTGGCTTTAAAATAGTATGATTTGTACCAATCCATTATGAAGCCTTTAAAGATATGTTGTAAAATAATAACATTTAGCACTTTGATAGTCATAATAATTATCACCTACAAATGTTTGATTTTTTTTTCTTTTTTAATAAATCATTGTCCCCATGAAAAAAAAAACGAATCATACTAAAATATGGGATTAATTTTAGAAATTGCTTGAAACATGCTAAATTATTTTCATGAAAATTTTTACATTTTGGAGCATACATATTTTTTGTTAGCTAGTTTAAATTAGTAATTAAAATTATTTAACTTGCATCATTTATCAACATTTAATTTTAATATTACATGATTTTATACAAGTGAAGCATGTGAAAATTTTATTTTTTTTAACCAAGAAATTCATTGCAATTTAAAAAATGCATTTTCATATTCTTTTGAAAGACTATCAGTGACATTGCTTCATTATGCATTTATGAAGAGTATTTTTTTTACTAAGATGTATTCCAAAAGAGTATTTTTTTTTTGTCAGTTTCAATCTTTATTTGCATTAATATGGATATATAAAATTGAAACATTGTTATTGTATATTAATTTTTTAAACAACTGTTCTATAAAAATTCCCAAGACATAGTAAGATTTTTCGAAATATATGATGAATCTGTAATGAAATAACACATTTACCAGCTTTGATTGTCTGACTTTACTTAGTAATTATCATTTACAAAGGTTTGAAATTTCTTTTAGAAATTTCCCTTTAGACTGTCTTCAAAGTTTAAAAAAAAAATACTCTTACACTATTAAGTTAAAGAAAGGAATCGTGTTAATACATAATTTTTAGGAATAATGATTAAATTTTATTGGATTATTCTTTATTACAAATTATTTCTCATGAGTTATTGAATTTCATATAAATTGTCTTATATATGTTAACCAAACAAAAAAATATTTCCTTACAATTTTAAAAAATAAAAGAATTATCAACATTAAAAACTTTGATGTCCTAATAATAATACTGAGATGAATTTTCAAGAACAGCAAAAAGGAAACTTTATATGAATATTAGAAAATAACAGTTAAATTCACAAGCTTTTTTGTAATTACAAGAAGTTTCTATGTAAAAAAAATATAATCAATGTCACAAATTCGGTAAGAAATAAATACCTGCGCTTACAAAGAATGGGTCAGGAGCAATGAAAAGTTAAAACAATCCAAAACGCCACAACACTAGAATTCACAAAATCCCAGGTCTTCACAGCACTCAGACACAACTAACAGTGTCTAGAAATACAAATAGGCAATATATTCAGGTAACGGTTATACATTTACATGGAATCTCTATTATCCAATCATCATAATAAGTTGATTAACAGTCTTTGGTCCTATTCAACAGCCGAAGTATTAACTAATCGCTCTTGCTGAGCGAAGACATAACAATGTTTTGTTTTGTCGAGCCACTTCCCTATTTACAGTCTGCACGAATTTTTCTCCGAAAAACTCGCTTACATGATGATTCGTGATATTAGTAGATTTATCCAATTTCAAGAAGCAATTTGTTCAAAAGAGCGTTGCATAATTTTTTAATCACAATATGGCTGGCACTAATAAAAAATAATTACTAAACCTAAAAGTATACAAAATTCGAAGCAAAAGGATAGAAGTATAAACTAAATTTAAATCTAATACTATAAACTAAAACTATATATATATTTGGTCACAATACAAAAACTAAAATAGTAGAAAATATATTAAAACTATTTTGAAGTACTAAAAAGAATTTAAAGAATATAAAATAATAATGTTTGCAAATTCGAAAGTTAGTGCGCAACCACAAGTGTCATACGATCAACTGTTATTTGTTTACATGATCGCACGTTGTTAATCACGTGATGATAGCCACGATCACGGCGCCCTCTAGTGATGAATCGACCCCAAAAGTAAAAATTCCAATTTTCTTTTGGGACACTTGATATTTTTTGAAATTTAGTAATTTTTGTTAATTTAATGTAAAATTAAAAATTATAGAAATTTGAGAAAATAGTATTAAAAAAGTTTAATTTTTTAATGTTTTTTTCTCTTATCTTCTTTATTTATTACATGCTGTATATTTATATATTTTTTATTTGTATTATTTTTTTATATAATATTTTTACAATAAAACTATTTTTTATTACTTCATATAATAACTTTTAAGGTAAAAATCAATATTTGATTTATACAAATCTGCAAATAAAATACTAAAAAAAAATAATAAGATTTTTTACTAAAAATTTTATTTTAGTGAAAAAAATTTATACTTTTCTTCATTTTTTTAAATTTTGGAACTTTTTCTGTGAAAGATTAATACAATTTTTTACCTTCTTTTAGTTCGTTTTCCTTCAATAGCTCACTTGAATTGAATTACGCATGGATTGTCAATTGTTATAAGCAGGTTTTGGTTATTTTGAAGATATGGTCTAATGAAAAAAAAAGAAAGAAAGAAATGGGAGATCAGTTAGTAAGATAATTGATACTATCTTATGATTTTTTGCTTTCATGTGTTGGAGCCCATTTAGCTCGGGGCTAAATGTATGATACGGTGGTAGCTAAGCCTCTGGTTTTCTCACACAACTAAAACTTCTTTTTTTTTTTACTATTAATAATATATTAAATATTTTGACTTCAGTTGGTCGATCAAAGTTTCGAGATAGAGTTTAAAGATAATTTATATTTTCGTTTCTTAAAATTGATTTTTCTTGAACTACCAATCACTTTTCTGTTTGTTTCTCCACATCCCAAAAATCCTGTAGCTGTTGGATAATAGCCTTTGTTGCTCTTCATCCCACAAAAATAATAACTGCAACTGTAACTATAGCTAAAACTGTAGCGGCCTTGTATGTGTTTACAATATCTAGAAACTACTATTCAGATCTAAATAATAACCAAGCTGTAAACTTCCCTAAATTACTCTCAGGATGGGTGTCGTCAGGTATGTTATTTTGGAATGAAATAAACGTTTGTTTCATTTTGTTCTGTTTTTTCGAGGGTGGGGCTGTTTTATTATTTCGCCATCCTATTTAATATTCTGAAAATGATTTCTTTAATTTGAAGATTAGATTAAATTGTACCTTTTTCCACATTTTTGATTTCTTAAATTCATGATACAATTATCCTGTATTTATTTCATTAATTTACATTTCTTTTCGAAGATGATCATTTGTTTATGCATCTAGTAAATAACATAACCTGCAAAAGCCATTTTTTTAAGTATTATACAGATATCATTGCAAACTACTAAAATAATTTTTTTAAAAAATTTTATCTAATAAATTTCAAAATTTGTAGTTACTAATGAATAAATTGAATAACAAATATTTTTTATTGAAAACATTTTGAAAAGTCAATTGTATGAGCCTCTCTTTTCAACTTCTTCATTCAAGAAATCTGTTGAATCGGAACATTGTCCAATTAGTATTTTAATATTGTATTGTTAAACTCGCAACTAAATTTAATATATTTGTAGACAAATTAAAATGTATTTATTTTCTCTTTGCAATATTGTTAGATACAATTTTGTAGCTTTTTTGGTACTTGCATATTATTGCAACAATCGCCAACTCTATTAATATCTCGCCAAGTTAGCAACCCCGATTTCCTATATGTTGTACACACTGAATTGGCGTTAATATGTGACATTTTATGAATTACTTAGAATTTTAATAAACTGAAGATAATGCTAAAAATATTCCATTTATTCTGCAGAAATAATTATTTCATATATTATTCATTCATTAGAGGCTATAGTTAATTTAAAATATTAAATCGTATGAAGTCATTAACTATCATATTAATGTATACATAGGTAAATATACTAGTTCAACCCACTTTTTTTCTCCACCAAATTGTATCGATGGAGCATTTTTCCAACACAAAAATGTTACAATGCAAAACCAGATCATTTTCGCATATAAAATGACATCTGATAAATGATGGATTTCATCCAAATAATAAAGAAATATAGTGAGTTTAATTTCAATGTACTATGTTATTATAAATGAGGAAAAAACACTAAATTTTTTTCTTAAAATATTTATTTTTTTCCCATCAAAGGGCACATTATTCTCACTAGCTTTTCAATGATATTGCTGCTCTAAACTATAATTCATATTCTTTTGCTGATCTAATTGCATATTTTCACATCATTTTCAGATATTCATACTGATGCAGTCATACATACGTACATTTTATACAACTGAAGCATTACTTTCTTATTTTTTTTTCATTCATTAAAACTGTACTTATGTATTAAACTGTGAACCAATTTCTTCAAATCAAAAGACATTGCCAAATGCCACAATATGTAGCCAATAGAGGAAAACCATTCTTATGCACATTACAAAACATTTAATAACAATGACAGAATTGGATGACTTTTTTTTTTGACAAAATTGATCAGTGGTATAATACAAAAGTATTCAGATTCCAATAGAAAATAAAATGTTTAAGAGATAATTTATCTCAAAAAGAAAAAATCACTATCTTTTTTTCAAATACTAATATTTTTAGTACTTATGTATTATTGCAACAATCTCCAACTCTATTAGTAACTCACCAAGTTGGCAACCCTGATTTCCTATGTGTGGTAAGTGCTGAAACAGCAAGGAGGTGCTTCATTTCATATAATGTCACCAATAGGTTGCGATAATATGTAAGAACCATATTTTTTCTGTTATGTCAAATGCTTTGAAATTTTTTCTAACTATTGCTATTAATACATGTAACAATAGTTTATGTGTATTTTTGAATTAAAGCAATATGTACTTTTAATTTTCAAAAAAAAAATATTTAAATTTAGAATTAACACATTTTTTTAAGGAATCCTCAATAAGCATTCTTAAAAAAAGGTATTTTACAAACATCATTTATGTTTTCACGAAACCCATATCCACTTTTGTTATAAATCAAATTTTATGTGTGTACATCAATTATTATAGAAGGTATAGCATTTTAAAATCACTTCATGAATTCTTAAAAAGTTAGATGGTTGCATTTTTATTTTTTGAACACAAAACAATTTTACTTAATGCATATACACATATAGGAAGCAAGTAAAAAATTTGTGAAAACCATCAAATCAATTATTTTATAAATTGCACTATGTCCTATAAATTCAAATATTTACCAAAAATATCCATTTAAACTTGGGGAAAAAAAATAGACATATTGTACCAGTGAACATTTTCTTTAGTGGAATGATTGTGTAACTTTAGAAAAACTCCATTACATCTTCTTCCTGTAGAAAGTAAAATCTAAATTTTGAATCCTATATCACTAAAGGTATGAGCAGTGGCGTAACGTACACCCCCGCACTGCGGGGGGCCCAATGCCTGACTGACGCCATTAACGTAGATTTTCTCAAAATTTCCTACACACTTTTTAAAATCGAATTTTTAAGCGATTTTGCAATTAGCGATCTAACGTCATTCATAATCAAAATTCTAGCACACTCATTAAATATCTTTAATCCTTTAGCCAAATCAAAAACCATTTTTTTTATTTGCTGTAATCAAGGCGACGAGAGATACTTTTCTTTAGTGGGTTTTCTTTTAAAACCTGAATAACTAACAAATAAAACATAAGTCAGATGGAGAATCGAATGAAACGCTAGGGATATAAAAATTCATCACTGTTTTTTCATACACTTTGCTCTAGGGAGAGGGGGGGAGGACATGATTTACTTTTTAGGAAGTAGCAACATAACTTCTTGGCATCTTTGGTCCCCCCCCCCCATGTATTTCATTTTCATTTAACGAAGTCGTAAATAACATACATCTGTTATGCTTTTTTCAAGTAAAATAGTATTACAATACTTGAAAAGCAGAGAAAGCATTTTAAATGATTATTTGATGATAGAGTTATTAGTATTCCATCAAATGAAGCATAATGAGAAGAAAGCATAATGGAATGTATCATTTTTTTATTTTTTTCCTTGAAATCATTTTTGCTTCATACAAAGAACACTCATTATTAAAAGTTGCAGTATTTATGCTAGAATATAATCAAACCTTAGGGGAAGCTCATCCTGGCATTCAGAATTGAAAGATAAGGTAAGAGATACTTTTTTCTTTCTTAAGAATTTTAAATTGAAAATTATTGAAAAGTGTTCCTGTCTTTCTTAATGCTCAATTTTATTTAAGTTACCATGTTATCTATCGTTAAATTTCCCGCTTTCATAAGTATTATGCATTATTTACTTCGTTTACTCAAGATCCAGTTGTGATTTTGTATTCAATTATAAGTTTAATATTAAATATTTTTACGTGGTGTTTTAAGGTACATTTAGTAATGGTTTGGCAATCCTTTGTATATACACTTACTAGAACAGTGAGTGAGTGAATGTTAACGTCACACTGTTCAGCTATACAAGGGCTTTTGGCGACGGACTGCGTAATTTTGAACCATGGTCAAGTGATGTGGACGACACCTGAGCTGGCACCCCCTCTCTTAACTACCACACCAACGGGAGGACGTTTGAGCTCTCAGCAGATTTAACGTGCATCGCTCCCCTACACGGAGGGTTTTCAGTGGTACTGGGCTCGAACTCATGACACACAGGCCATGATCCGATACCTTGACCACTTTGCTACCGCGTCCACCACACTTGCTAGAAAAGAGTGTTCTTAAGGACGAATGAGAGAAGATGAGCTCTGAAGAAACCACTAGACTTGTTAATTCAATGCCGAAACGACTTCAGGAGGTTTTCAAAACACGGGGTTGTCCAACCAGCTATTAAATAGCTCATTATCCTTTTTAAATATTTTTTGTAGTTACTAGGTACTAAACAGTGAACGCAGACTTTTTCTACTTGATTTTTGTTGGTATTGCTACAAACATGTCCTTATTTTAAAAGCTATGAAAGCAACCCAAGTTTACTTTTGTTGTTCTCAATACTTGAAATGAACTAAATAAAATATAATTTTTTAAAAAAATGTAAAATTCCGGTTTTTTAAATTTTTTTTGTTGGTTTATGTAAGAAGTAGTTGGTGAACGCAAATTAGCAGATTTTTCTAACAAGTATCTATCTATCTATCTATATATATATATATTATAAGATCTGGCTAGAGGAGGGGCCCATCACCTGACCTTGCGGGGGAGCTCATTTATTTTCCGTTATGCCACTGGGTATGAGAGGTAAAGTGAGAAAACTTTTAAACAGGATTATTGTGTTTGAGCATGCATGGGAATATAATTTTATTATTCGCAGGAAATTAGGACATTTGACAAAAATAATTAACAACCTATTGCAAATACCTAAAAATGTAATATAAAAATTTTATTATTTATTGAATATTATGAAACAATTAAATTCTTGATTGAAATGCATTCCATTTATTTTTGTTTTAGCATTCATCAGTTTCCTATACCAGAAGGTAAAAGTGGTCAACAAGCAGCTGAAATGTTACAAAAAAGATTAGAAACAATTGGTGCAGTGAAAACAGGCACATTCTGTGTTGAATGTGAAACATATTATGCAGCTCCTAATATTAGTTAGTATTTATTCTTTTTCAAACGTAAAGTGTTAAGAACTTAAGTTAGCTTTTCTTTTGATTTTTTTTTTAATTGTTGACTTTTTCTCCCTATAGATCCAAACAGAGCTGTAAATATAATACATGACAGTGAACATCCTGTTACTTGTTTTGCCCTGTTAGATACAGGAACTTGCTTGATGGCTGATTCTCAGTTTGATATGTTAATGGCAAAAATGGCTGGAATATACATACCAAAAAAAGCAATAAAAATTGAATCCAAAGGTCCTCGTTATGAAGTACAAGATTTTGTAATAAAATTGGGGAGTGTATCCATTGGACCAAGTTTTCGAGGAATACTTGTTGAAGTAAGCATGCATATTAATTATTAAAACTATATAATTATGTATTTATAAAAATTGTAAAAATTAGAAACATTAAGTGTTAGAATACATCTATAGGTTTAGTAATGTATCTATAGTAATGTTAATTATGCAAATATATTGCTCACAAATAATGTAAGAAGTCTATAGAATAGTATAGTAATTCTAATTAGAATTTGTAAGGGATATTCTGTTTACAATAAATCCACAGAAATCATTTCAGAAGGATTTTTAATTATTTGTATATTAATTGTTAGTTATTAGAAAGAAAATGTATTTGCTAAAAAAATATTTTTCTAGCAATTGATGATTTTGAAAAGAAAGCACTTTTATGCTGATGCTTTTCCTCCTTTTGTCTCTTTATTTAGGTTGAGTACACTCCTTGTGTCATTCCTTTGAGTTGTTGGGACTTAATGAGAGAATTACTGCAAGGTTTTATGGGTAACACCGTACAATGTCCTTCACAATATTTACAAGGAAAAATGAATGAAATGTATACTCCTGTTGACACGGTACAGCAATATATGGAACATTTCAATGCATTTCGAAGAGCCCCTTCTGGTGTAAGGTGATAAGGAAATGCAGAATGTTTTTAACTACATGCAAACAAAATAACAAAGAGAAGACTGTCTCACTATCCTGTTCAAAGGGATTAAAAATGAAGATGGAGATATGTAAAAAGGAAAATCTATCTTCATATTGTTCAGTAATGGAGAAAGTTTATGTGAACAAAAAACTTTTCTTTATTCAAGTTTTCATTGTATATTTCAAACAATATCATAATAAATATGAATTTTTAAAAAATAAAAAATAAATTATTGCTTTTTTTTTTTGTTGAATCAATGTTAACATATCTACCTGTATAATAGTTATTAATGTTGAATTGTTTAACACTGAACCAATGATTAAATGGTAAGAATAAAAAATATGCTACCTCACTGTCCAGATATCTACACCAAATTAAATAAAAATATTTATATTTTGAAACTATTTTATTATATAAATACTTAAAATTTGTATACAAAGATATAATAAAATACTGTGTTTTAAAATACTAACAATAAGTCATTGTATGATTGTCAGGTTTTATCAACATGGAATCTGAAACTATCCAACAATTAATGGGTAAATGGGAAGATAAAAATTAATATCTTCTATTTGATATTAGAACAGTATAGCTGAAACTGCTTAATTTATAATATTTTCATTATTGCATTAATAATTTCCATTTTTGACATTCACTGTTTAATAAAATTATTTTTGACATTATTAATGAAGCAAAAGGAATTAAACTGTTACTGATTATATCATTAGTATACCATTATATGTTTTTTCCTTCATAATAGGAAAGGGGTTACACTGCTCTGATTAGCATTTTTTCTTTTGATTATAATTAAACATTCATTAAATTTATTAAAGAAATAAATGTCATTTTCTGAAAAAAAATTTTAAAATATATTTGATAAATTCTTGTTATCAAATGTTTTTCAAAGTGTAAATTATTCTTGAAGTTATAAAATATATTTTAATTTCATGATATTCATTCATCATATCTATTCTTAAAGTATTGTAATATATTGTATTTACTCTAATCTAAGCCACACTATTTTTCCACTGTTAATGCTACTGAAATTTGGGTACAGCTCAGAATCAAAAACAAAACATTTGTTGGAAGGGGGAAATTGAGTTTCCACCCTTTTTACAAGGAAAAATGGAACCGTCCGTTCTGGCCACTTGCATCAATGACTTATCCCATTCCGTAATTTATCTCCAGTATTCAATCTATCATAAATGTTATCTGCTTGTATTTAGGAAATTAATTACCTAAACATCAAAGATATCAGTGACAGCATCAAGAGGAGTTCACTGTGGTGCAAGTATGGAAAGGGAGGCAATTTTATATGCAGGGGAAAAAAAGAGCTGTGGCCACTGAAAATTTGATATACAGTTACTCCCAAAATTGAGGGTACACCTACTTTTAAAACGGGAATCAATGTTTAGAATGAAAAAATTTATGAGGGAAATAATTAAAACCTTTAAGCATAGATGCGTTTATTAGATCATAATTCATTATTTTGAATGATAAAACAAAATATTTGATAGTTTAAACATATTTATAATAACTTATAAAGAAAATTAACAAATTAATAGCCACAAAATTGAGAGTACATGCATCTATTTTCTTGCATACATCATGAATAATAAAGAGTTAATATTTAGTAGTATAACCTTTTGCTGATGTAACAGCTTCCAATCGCCGAGGCATCGATTCCAAAAGATGTCTAGTGGTCTCGGGAGCAATATTCAGCCATTCTTCTTGCAATACAGATTTCAATTGTTCCTTGCTTGTAATTTGATGTTTTTGCACAGCTCTCTCAAGGTGGGACCACAGATTCTCGATAACATTTAAGTCGGGAGACTGTATAGGTGTATTAAGTTGATTCCGACAATGATAAAGCAGCCATTCTTTTACAACAAACGCAGTGTGCTTGGGGTCATTGTCTTGTTGGAATATGAAATTCGACCCCAGTCCCAATTTATCAGCACTATCTTTCAAATTATTTTGCAGTATATTAAGATAAGCCATCTTGTGCATGATTCCATCAATGAATACTAGCTTTCCCACCCCCGACGCAGCCATACACCCCCAAACCATCACCGACCCACCTCCGTGCTTCACAGTAGGGAATTGGGTGGTGTGAGGTATTTGGCTTACGCCACACCATACAACGACCGTCACTGCCGAAGATGTTGAACTTACTCTCATCGCTGAAAATGACTTCGTTCCAAAACTGTTGAGGCTTTAAAATGTGTTCTTTAGCGAATTTCAATCGCTTGACTCTATTCCTCTTACCAATTAAGGGCTTTTTTCGAGCTACTCTACCGTTATAGCCAGCCTTTCTTAGGACTCTTCGTACCGTTTCTGCAGAAACAGATCGACCTAAGGTATTAGAGGTACTGGCTGCAATTTTAGGAGCACTAATTTTAGGATCAATCTTCACTTGATGTATAACTCTTCGTTCGGTTATAGAGCTCATAATTTTCTTCCTCCCTCTTCCTTCTGTATTTGCCAGCATACCAGTCTTTTTAAATTTTTGCAGGATTTTTTGGATGCAGTTAACATTTTGTCCAACTACTTTAGCAATATTCCGCAGGGATTTACCTTCATTTGACAGTTTAATAACAAGTTTTCTCTCTTCGATCGTCGTTTCCTTCCGATTCTCCATTTTAATCAAGACATCAAATTACAAACACATTTTTGTTATCAGATAGCCTTCGAAAACATTTCTTTATCATAGATCTATTATCAAATTTCTATTTAAAAAATTACTGGTAGTTTTGCATAGTGATTAAAGAAGTGTACCCTCAATTTTGTGACATTAAAATATAGTGTAGTTTTTCTTTCGAACCTTCATATTTTTGTTTCAATCAATTTCCATATCTTACATTTAATGTTATTTGGAAGAGTAATGTATGCATTTTGAATGTACAAAAGTGCGTTAACATAGCGCATTAATTTCTACACCTGGTGATCCGATGGTGAATTCGGAATTAAGTGTACTCTCAATTTTCGTAGTCACTGTACATCGATGGTGTAAATAAAATATAATTTTTCCTTGTAAATATTCAACAGTCTTTAATAATTCTTCTATACTACTTTCTTTTCAAAAAAAATATTGCATGGAAGACAACACCGTGTGGTAAAATTGTGACGCTGGAATCAATTCCGAAGTTAGCTGTGACAATGGGAGTGGTGAATGATTTTCGAAACATGATACTGACAGTAATTATAGGTTCATGTGTGTATTCGAAAGTTCTTAACACTGGTAAAAAAAATTAACTTATTAAAAAATTTTTAATTTCCTTAGTATGGGATATTGAGAAGCTTTTTACAAAAAATTTTTCTCAAAAACAGAGAATTGGGGGTACAGCTTGGAATTGATGACATTTTTTTCACAAAAACATTATTTTGAAAATTCTGGATGTGGCTTAGTTTTGAGTCAATACAGTATGTAACTAATAAAATATTTTTGTAAAATTATTCATTCCAAAACTAATATTAACATTTATGTGAAATTGAATATTTTTTTAGAAACTGTGACACTAATACATATCAAAGATTTTAAAGATAGGATGAGAATGCCTACTTTATTTTTAATGACTCAAGAGAGATTCAGCAAAGAAAATGCAATGCTGGTGTAAAATAACCAGTCTTTATGAAAATTTGTTGAAGGATAAATTTTATTTTCTAAAGAAAGCCGATTATGCCTCATCCAGATATAAATGGAGGTTCCACCAAGATCTTGGACATACTTATCGAATTTGATGGTGCCAGTTTCTTTAACCTAGAGTTACTGAAGTTTATGAACAAGTTTGGATCCGGGAAGCTTTCTCTCAATCCAGGTCTCTTCATCATAAGGCCACATATAGGTTTCGATATAGGATGGAGGAATGCTTCGTGTTCCATTTCCCAAAGATGTTAAGCTTCTCCGTAATTATTTAAAAACCTGCAGATATTTCTTATCATTAGGAAGCTTAGCATATCTGCTGTCATAGTTTATTATACTTCTGGAGAAAATGATACTTTAAAGCTTTCCATGAATAGTGCCTTTTTTTGGAGGATCGTTTGAACATTTCTATGAAGATTTGATTGCCTCCAAACAAGGAATTTCTAAAACTAGATTTTGGCTTAACATCTGAAGGAAGCATTTGTCTATTTTTTTTTTTTTAATGTTTTCTGAATTTTGTTTTATTTTTGGAAGTTAGTGTTCTAAAGAGAATTGTTGACAATAAAAAAGCTTAAAATTATGTTTGGTATTTGTAATGAAATATTTATACTTGATTGTTATTTGTGGATACATGTTTTTTTTTTAATGTTCTTTGTTAGTTTTGTTGTCAAACTGGTAACTATGGTTTTGTAAATTTCACTAACCAGGTGAGCGAATTGTAAAGTCAACTCAATGTAGTGCAATTAAATTGTATTGGCAACTTGGTACAACAGTGGTCATAATTTTTTAAAATCGAATGGTGTATATCGGATTTTGATGAAAACTCTTAACATATCTTAAGTTTCTCATTTTTGAAAAAGCGCATTATATAGCATTTTTAATTTATTTATAGTGTATTGTGTAATATATACATATGCATATATTACAGTTTTGCATTGCATATAACTACGTATTGACTGGAAGATAAATATATACAACTTTTAGTTGTAATTGCTCTATCTAACATTTAAGTTTGAAAAATTTTACTTCCCTATTATTATTTAGAGCTCAAGTATGTAAATTAATGTGAAAATCCTTTTTCTGATAGTTGAGAAGACAAAAATCCTTGTCATAATTATGATTTTTTGGATTAAATTTTTGATTAAAGGAAATATTTTTGGCCTGGCATTTATAGCCAAAAGTAAGAAACAGGATTGTAAGGTATTGGTTTAATTGTAAAACCAGAATTTAAAAGTTTCTCATTCTCATAAATTGATTATTGAAAGTCATGGTTATGTGATAAGGAGTTTATTTGCCAGTTACTTTGTACCATTAAAGAGCAAGTTGGAGGCTTTGAACTGCAAAAATTAGAATGTACAATGTAGTGCTACATTTTAATTGTAAAATTATTTTTATCACAAATTATAGTATTATTTAGAGAAATGGGTTAAAGATAAAAAATTTTGAACTAAAAGATCTCAAGATGGTTGATCAAATTAAGAAGATTATTACCTGAGAATTTTATCTCGATGATAGGATTGTCCTCATTTCCCATACAAAGATAATGAGAAAAATCAAAATTTTCTGACATTCAAACTGAAAAACTAACAAAGGACCATTTAAGCTTCTGTACGAGAAGTTTCCCAAAAATAACATTCTGATAACAAAGATAGTTATAGGATTTACTTTGTCTATTAATTTATTGTAAAATTTTTATGCATTTCAAATTTACATAAAATTATATATAAGTGTGCATGACATCACTGATATGCAATTCTTGAGTTGCTTTACTGAATTTTTAAAACATAACAAGCTACTGTATTTATGGAATTTGTTAATTTATAAGAAACAGCACATCATTTTTGTTATTTTCATAAAATGTTGGGGTAAGATATTCTATGCAATGGAAACAAAACAGAAAAAAAAATATGCATAATTGTTACAATTTATAAATGGAAAAAGTGGTGCTAAAATAAAAATGTATTTATAGTTAAATACATATAGTATAGCATAATAGGAAACTTTATTTACAAATGTATAAATTAATTCTGCTATCATTAATCTCAAAAATCAAATGAGATGAAACAGAATTATAAATCATGTACATTTAACTTACCTAACATCCTCTATTAAATATATTTGAAAGAAATATATGTATTCTCTAATTTCTTTTTTAAGAAATATCAAATCTGTGAAAGTTGTGTAAAAACCTGATTATTTTTCAGTATAAAATAAACTAAATACTATTATGTTCATGCAAATCTTAAGTTTAAACTGTTTTAATCTTAAAATATTCTTCAAAAAATTCACAAGTACTTGTTTTAATACTTGCAACTCCTTTTATTAATCAACAGAAAATGAAATTAGCATGCTAAATAATTGATGTCTATACAAATCAGTTCCATAAACATTTTTTATTCAGCTTATAGCTTTATTTTACATATATTGCTGTTAAATTTATGCAGAAAGTTCTTCAATTACTGGGGTAGGGACATAATTATTGAAACTCCATTTGGGGTATACTCTTTTATATAAAAACATTAATACAACATCTTGAGAATCAAGCTGCTTGTCAAACACACACTTCATATGTCCATGAGAACCTAAAAATAATAATAAATTAGTAAAATGCAGATCTAAAAGAGAAAAAGAAATAGTTTAAAAAAAAAATCTTACCCATAGGTTCTTTAATATGACCTCGTCTTCCTAATTTTGTTTGCAATTCAATACATTTAAAGTAGTTGATGTCATCTGAAAAGTTTTTCTGTTATGTAAAACTTGTAGAACAAACAAACAAACACAATTAAATTATAAAAAGTATATATACCTCTATTGAAGAACATATATCTCACAACAGCTGATCTTTTATAAATTTTAAATGGGTGACCACTTAACACAATGCGTTTCACAACAACTCTGTTAGGATCAACATTCAGAACAGAACCTGTAGCTACTAGCTGATGAGATCCTAAAAAAAAAGCCTTTCATAAGTTTTATTTTTAAATTTTTCTTACCTGAATATATATTCTTAGGTTTGAATGTGAATAAAAAAAAAAGTATTTCCTGCTTTAATATTACTTGTCAAAAATATTAATAAAATAAGACTATCACTTTAGTCTCATCTTAGTACATATTTATCTCAAGTTAAAAAGCAAGTCAGAATTTAAAGAAAAATTATATCAAAGGTATTAATAAGTTTTAAAGCATATTTTAGAGAAATGAATTCCCCCCCCCCTAATAGTGCTGCACATTGGTATTTTAACCTTTAAAGACCTAGTACATTCTTCAAGAGCTGGCATCACTTTTTAGCATGTCACCATGTAGGCAATACCAATTACCGCAAGTAATTTTTGATGCCCAGTTTCCTACCCAGAGGAAGGCACCTGATCTCTGATGATGTGAACCTGAACTAGGATTTAATTTTGACGAGAGCACCCAAGCCAAACAGACACTCTAGGATCTTTTACATGCCATATAATCATATAACATGGCCATTGTCGATTTTCTACATCATGGAAATCCACTGATTTGGGCAGGGGTCGAACCCGAAACCTTAGGTGCAGCAGGCCACTGACAAACAAGCCACCCAGCCGGCTAGAGAAATAAATATGTAATTGAGAACTGAGTGAATAATATTTTATTTAATCAAAATATCTTTATTTAACAGCAGTCATAGTTTGGGCAGTTGACTGATACAAGCAGTGCAGAATGATTTGTCTTTTGAAGCGAGGAAGTCTACACAACTCATTTTCGAATTTATCTGCTGTCCGAAAGTGTACAGAAAACAAGGCATTGTGCATCAACTAAAATCGAGAATGGAGGAAGTTTAGAAAGACATGGCTTATAGCCCCATAAGCCATGTTTCAAAACACCCTAGCCAAGCCGAGTGTAACTTCAACCGGGTTTGCAACATGTTCCCTTGCATTACCATAGAGCCATTTCACAGGATACAAACCTTTGCTAGTAGGAGGACTAATTCCCCGATTCCATTACAGCAATTTTTTGTTTGTAGCTTTAAGCAGTTACACTGGGCTCCAAAAATTCATAATAGAGAAAATCTTTTATATCCATCCAGATGCATAACTTTTTTGCAGATGGTATTGACATTGTTTTGCCAGGATCTACTTAATGTGTTCTGTCTTTCAGCTTGTCATAATGTAGCCATTTTTTTTATCTTTAATAATGATTTTCCACATGAAAGATTTTCTGTGTTGTCTGTTTAGCAGGTTCATCTTTGGGTCTCTTGCTAATTGCATATGGCACCCACTTTTCTGCCTTCTTTCCTACTGTGCATAAATGATTGAAAATAATTTGCATGAGATGAAAAGAATTGCATTTGAGATGCATGACTTATCATATGACATCTTTCACCATTGGAATTTCAACTTTATCTACTTTCACTTCCCTCCCAGATTCTGCATTTGTTTGATGATGCTGTTTCTATTATACGACACAAACACAGTGTACTGGTTGATATAAAACTTTACAATAAAAATCACAAAATTATACATACAACTTCTTACTATACGCAATATAATTTCTCGGCTTTCATTTTCAACAATAAAAAAACCCAAACGTGAGTCAATTTATGGAATTATATTGTAAAATAAGTTTCAACTAAAAATATATTTATGTAATTATAAAATTAAACATAAAATCAAATATAAATATAATAGTTTACAATTTTCTATTCTTATTATCTTTAAACAATCGTTTATAATTTGTAATCCAGTAGTGACATTTAAATCTATGAAAATTGATATAAATTTTTTTATAAAATAAATTCTTATTTATTTTTTAGATTAATTTACTTATCAATTATTTCCATTTTTAAATGCTTGGGGGGTCCTAATATAAATCTTAATTAATATTCATTAAAGGGTTTTTGTTTTGTTTAAAAAATTAATTTTCCCCCAACATCAAATTTTGCAAAATACCTCTGAATCAATTTAATACATAACATTAACTCCATATTAAATATTCAGAAAAATACCACAAAAAAAAGCAATTTTATATAATTTCCATAAATTTGACAGATACACAAAATTGGCATTGCAGATTGAATAGGGACTAAATTATGATGTTAGTGCATTGATAAATTAACTTTAAAATTGGATAAAAGCAATCAAAGATGAAATCTTAAAAATATGAAAGTATTAGATTTTAATTATTGTTTAGAAAACTTTATTTCCATTTTCAAATGTAAAACCTACTAAAATAATACAAGTATCATAGAGCTTGTAGCATTTACAAATATTTTAATACATGCTAATATATGTCGGATAAGAAGTTTTCCTTTTCAACTTTTATGGTATGCTTACTGATACTAAACAAAACAAATTTACAAAGGCATTCAAATTTTTTTAAAAAACAATCACCCTTTCTCAAAGAATGTATGCATGAATGTTTAAAGTTAAAACTTTTTAACCCATTCAAGATTGTGCAATTTTTCCTGTTAAGCCGAACTCCATTTAAAAACTGATATAAAATTATTACTGTTACAAATTTGCTGAAATTTATAGTTTATAATCATTCCAAATTCAGTGAGTGAATATTAATGTTGCACTGTTCAGCTACAAAGTTCCAAATTTAGTGAGTGAATATTAACGTTGCACTGTTCAGCTACAAAGTTCCAAATTCAGATCATACTGGTGTGATCACAGCACTCAGAACAGGGAAAACGCAATCTCACATATGAACACAATGTTTCTTCTGAAGTAATCACATATATGTGGTCATGGTTCTGTATGGGTTAATGAGTACACTATGATTGTTTAACATAATTTTGGATACTCAAAGATTGAATTACATAATCGATAAAAAATAAATTTCTTTCAAGCAATTATATTAACTGAACACAAGAACATGAAATTTGAAAAATATTTTCAAATTAAAACATCCTTGAAATTAAAGATAGTGTAAATAACAGCAAATAAATGTTGTGGATGCTGTGTAAATCATTCAAATGAACTAAAATACAGTAAGATGAATGAAAAATAATAAGTTTAAACAATGATTTATTCCATTGGAATCAGCTTAAACCTTAGCACTGCTAACATCCTACCAATGTAAACACAAAAATCTGCACGCAACTTCTAAGAACAATGCGACATACACAGAAAAGAAAAAGTGAAATATAAACATAAATAGAAATTATAGGTGTAGTAGTAGTTACATTTCAATATCAGTGTCTAACAGATAGCTAGACATTTTATGCTACAATAATGTAATAAGTTATAAAAACTATACTTTTTATGACTTAATTTAATCAGGCAACATATAGTTACATCATTTCAAGGATATTTATATACTTATTGCTTATTTATAGTATATCAAAGTGCAAACAAGTATTTTAACACATTCAACAGTATATATAATAAATAGAAAGAGAAAAAAAAACAAAATTACCATTCTGGGTCTGTCGGTAAACCACAACTGAAACAGGTGGAAAAGTGACTGGTGCATAGAAAGAAGCTACAACAGCAGCATCTGATGGCAAAAAACGTTCATACTAGAAAAAAAAAGATGAAAACAAAATAAAAAAAACTACATTACATTCATGAATGTATTAATATGTAAAGAATATTTACAATAATATATTTAAAACAATAGAATCATAAATTAATACTGCTTGTACCACCTTATTATACTTTCAAAAATTATAAAGAAATGTAGAAATCACCAAATTGCATTTAAATTTCCTTCACTACAAAAATGCAATGAGTTATTTTCATTGAAATAAAAACATACAAGGGACATCATAGCACAGCTGGTTAGATAATTTCCTTACATGTGAACTAACATTCCTGCAGTTAATTTTGAAGAACTGAATAGCAAGTACTAAACAATTTTGCAAAACCTTTTTAGTTAAGAAACATTCAGAACACATTAAAAAACAAATACAAACTTTGATACATACAAAGGTGCAAGAGTTATAAATGGAAATTACTGATAGTACAATAAAGTGATTTTAAAACCAATGAAAATGCAACATAATTATGTACTATCAATAAATAAAACACAAGAATAAATTTTCCACATAGATTTTAGAAACAGGTGTTATTATATTTTTCAAGTTATAATGGATAGTCAAATTTTGCAAAACAAATAATATCTACATTTATATTTAATGGGTAAATCATGTAACTTTGGGGGGAAATCAAGCATACCTACAAAATAAAATAAAAAATACAAAGATTTGATGTATGTGTAACCAAATCATCTCATTATTACCACACCATACTCAGTTCCACAAATAAATTTGGCAAAACAGAATTATACACACAAAACAAATTAAGAAGGTTTTGCTATACCAAAAGGATTAATTTATTCTTTAATTCTTAATTATCAATTATTTATATAGTAAGCTGATAAGTGTTAAAAGTATTCAAAATAAAACAATAAGGCATAAGAGGTATCAAAAATATTTACACACATATTACAGAAGAAATTATAAAAACATTAATGATTTACCTTATATTTAATTCCAGTTTTATGCTCTGAAAATATTGGTTTACAAGTGAATCTTCGAAAACCAACATGAAATATCAAAGTATCTTTAGATTTTATAGGTACTTTACATGATGGATGCTTTCGAATTACTGTATTTACTACAGACATTTTTTGTTCATGAGGAAGAAGGCCATATACAGTAAGAATTGGGTTTTCTGTATTTACAGTATCTAGAAGGCAAAAGAAAATTATTATGATAACAAATTCATTTAAAAATTTAAAAAATGTTCCTTTAAAATAATGTAATAAATCCTAAAATCATAGCATTATGATAATGCAATAACGCAAATATAATAAATTCATAATATAATGATAAAAATGTAAGTCTTTTCTCAAAAAGAACTTAAGAAAGATGAAGAAAAATTAATACCACAGATCAGAAATTTAGACTTAAACAAATATAACAAATAATCTTTAAACATTAAACTATATTTCAAAAATACTTCAGATACATGCACATTCATATTTTTTAATGAAATCCTTAATTAAATGATTTGTAAATAACATAACAATTGTTATAAGCTGTTTAAAAAACAAATCAAACAAAATAGAGAAAACAAATCTTGAATTGTGTCTAAGTACTGAGAATAGATTTTACATCTTTAAAACACAAAACCACTTTATAAGATACAAAATACTATAATGTGACTAAATGAAGCAAATTACACACAGCACTGTTTTTTAACAAAAAAAACATACACACAGAAAAAGGAATGCATTTTTTTAGTTTTTAATATTTTTTAAATTAAATATATTCATATTTCATTTAAGTGATGGGTTCAACAGTTCTATTATTATTATTTAAAAAAATATTTAAAAAGTTAAAAAATAAAAAATCTTTTAATTCAAAAATATTATATTAATATAAACAATATCAGAATTGACTGAAGTTGAGAAAAAGAATTATTAAAAGAGATAAATACCTTACCATATAAGGATTGAGGTACATCATTGATATACACAACCACATGTTCACCTGGCTGTAAAATTAACAAATTTAAAATGAGTTTTTCAAAAACATTTTTCTTTTAGATACTTCATATTTTATACTAAGTAAATAATACTTTTATAACACACAATATATAATTACATCAAAATTTGCCTTACAGTAAAACAAAAATACTATAGGGAATTATTAACTATTTTCAAAATTGTAGTTTTACTCACAAGTTCGATTAAACTATTTGCTCATTGACTTCATACCAAAAAGAATACTACATTAAAAATAATATAAAGAAATGACAATAAAAGCTGATGCATAGAGAAGATAAATGTAGTTAGCATATACCATAAAATCTGGTGTATACCACACACTTTCAAAACAAAAAATAAGATTGAAATTTATGGGTGCATGTTATACGCCGGATATGAAAATAAGTTTTAAAAATAAAAAAAGATGAAGATAGAAAAAAATTAAGACAGCTAAAGATACATATATCAAAATACTGTTTGTTTAAAAGAAATTTGTGCATTTCTTATGAACTTTAATTATTGCAGTTCTAGAAGTATACTAATTTTTTCTAAAACTTGGAATAATTCCTAGACTAAATTACTTCAAAACATAACATTGCGCCCGTGCATTTCGGGATCCTTTACAAAAAAAGAGGGTGTATGTTCTATGGCGAATATACCTAAAAATTAAGAATTGCGGCTTGAAAATACAGGTGCGCGTTATACGCCGGATTTTACGGTTTTGAGATATGTTTTGTTATAAGTTAAGAAAAAAGTGTTTTAAAATTATAGAGTTAAAAATTAAAAGAAAGATGAATTGCTGGTAAGGTGAAGAATCTAGTCAACATAACACTTCTCGTAAAAACAAAAGTAAAAGAAAAATCCTTTAACAAATGAAATGAATAAATGTTCTATATGCTTGTTTTCACAATAAAGTAGATATATATTTTTTTTGTAGGATTAAATTAATTTCAACAAAAACCATTCTTCGAGATTAAGGCTCAACAGTCAACTAATTTACTATCAGGAAAAGTCAATATTTTATTTTAACTCAGAACTTCTGAAATATCTATAAAAAATTGTGATACAAGCTCTGGTCCAAAAAAAATCAAAATTTTAACTAAAAATTTCTGATAAAATTTCAAAGATCATTGTATAGTAGCCTAATTCAGCAATATATCTGTCATTTAAATGTTACATTACTTTGTACATGAAACATTATAATAAAATACAATTTAATTGATTTACCACTATTTTGCATACAAACTTATGAAAAGCAGCTTTTTAAAGAACATAATTTAATTCGACTTTTAGTCTACTTTGAAGTAATCACTTAATGCAAGATATTTGAAACGTTATTTTAATTTCAAAATATCTTAAATTTAATTCTTAATCAAATCATTTTAATAAACAAAAGTGCCTTTTTATTTAACTGTAATGATATCATCCTCTTCCTTCGTGGAACTATAATAGGCTTTTGCTTCAATATTCATTCAATTATTGTTTTAACAGTAAAGCCACATTTTATACAGTTATTTTCATTTCCTTCAAAAAATATGGCATACTAATTTTAGAAAAACATAATTTCTTTCCTTTTTTCCCCCACCCAGAACAGAGATTTAAAAGCTCATTAAAATTATACTGATTTATTTACTATTTTAATAGCAAAATTACATTATTTAATGCAAATATTTTCAATTTTTTTATTTTCAATTGCATGGAATACTTAAAAAATCTCAGATAACAATAAATTAATGATACACTATTAGTTATGTCATTAAAATGCAATTTTTAAATAAGATAATAAATTCATAAATTTACATAATTTTATCATGGAATTTACATTTTGTTATTAAAAAACATGATTGGACATTTCAATGTTAAACAATGTTTTTAGGATCAATTTTCAGTTCAACAAGATGATGAACTGAGGAAATTATACATATTTATTTGAGCCAAACTAAGAAAATGATCTATATTTGACTAATAACTAATGAAAAACCTAGTCAGTGACTGGTTCAGAGGGAAAATCTACCAGTTACAAAACATAGTATATTACAATTTAAAACAAAAAATATTCTTTTCTTTTTTCATACTTCTACTCCTTCTTTCTCTGACTTCAAAACTTTCTTCTTTGTTTGCTTGAAGTTTTCAAACCTATATATTCTGGCATAATCTGGGGGTAAATTTTCCATTGGATCCCAAGGGCTACTCTTGAAATTCTTAAGCCCCCTATATCTATAACAGAAGATTTATAAAATTAATAATTTCATTGACAGATAACTATTTACAGATTACAACACCACAAAAAAAATTATTTTAAACCATACAACATTTTCTTACTTTTGATATCTTATATAGGCTTTAACATCCATAGGTGTATCTTGCTCATCAGGAAACATAATATTCATGCGTTCTTCTTTGAATCTGACCAACCTATTATGAAGAATATAAAATAAAATGAATTATACATAGATTTATAAATATCCTGGGTTCTTTTATAATCCATTCATTATAGAAAAATAAAAACTGATTACAATTCAAAAAAGTCTAATTAAGGAGACATAGTACAATTCAATTGACAAAAATCAATAAAAAAAGTCAAATAAAATTTTTGATGTGTGTAACATCTTTTTTATTGGTTGCTGGATTTTTGTAGGAGTGATTTCGTGAAAAGGGACGGAAATTTGTAACAGGAAGTTGGGGAGCGCGCGCTATTTGATTTGACCAATCAGCAAACTTGGTGGTGTCCCTTCGCTACCCTCACAAAAGGAGTCCAACTCTAGTAGCCATTAAGCCACCAGCCTTTTTTAACACGCATTTATAAGTTTCACTTGTATATAACGAAATCTATGAACTCGATTTTTACCCACTTTAAGAAGTCCGGTTAATTTCAAATTCCGCACACTTGTCAAGGACCAATGACAATACAATAATTTCATAATTTTGTTCCATTGTCCTGATCAGAATCATCAGGAATAAGAATTTTCAGATTTGGAGACTAATTCTAAATAATATAAAACAGGAAATGTTGAACTTATTAGGAGTGGCAACATACATCCACCTTTTGTATTGCGAGCAAAGCTGAAAGCAATGCAAAACAATAACAATAAAATACAAAATTACAATTGCCTGTTTTAAGCATAGGCCAAATAAATATATAATACAGTGCTAACAATAAAATGAAAAATATAAGTATAGTAAGATTCAAATTTAGAGTCTGTAGCATTAGTTAAAATTTACAGCAGCCTACAAGTTCAAACATTGTATGGGAAATATTCGCCGACTGCAACATATTTGTTTCACCAGCCATGAAACCTCTGCCACCGGATTGGGAGCTCTGGAGTTATTGATGTCATTTCATTCAGGTCATCCGAAACATATGCAAGAGATCTTTCATTAATGACACTTTCTCTTTCGCATAATAGTGTGAGCATCTTTTCGTAAGTCACACAAGCTTTGCCAAGGCACTTTCGTAGAATCTGCTTGATGCTGCAAACCATCTTCTCCCACAATCACAATGCCATGGTGCTGAAGGTGAACTGAAATGCCACTTGATCTTTTCCATTGATTCACATGATTGTACTATGTCAATGACAGCAAATCCTGCTCTCTATATTTCTTCACTTGTTAGCTCTGATATGATCTGTGAGGTTTTCTTCTTAGCATTGTTCCCTGTATCGTTTGATGGAGAAGGATTTTCTTTGCGTAAATCTGGGCAAAGTAGCGTGTAAAGTTTCCGTCCACAAATCAAGCATTTTATACTACCGTGACATTTTTTTGCAATATGATCACATCTAAGGCAAACAAGGCAGCGTCTCCGACGCATAATCTCTGATTTTCAGTCTTCATAACTCTTGTTTGACATTTTTTGACAATCCTGGCTTGAGTGAGGACAGTCACAAAATATACAGCTTATTTTCCCTGCATATGTGTTTGCTACTAGTGTAGTAGCTGTAGGTTCATCTTGCTGAACTTGTTTATGAGACTTCGTTCAGTTCCTTTTACTTCCAAACCCATTTTCTGCTAAAATACGATGTTCTTCTCCCTCTACTTCATGATGTAGAAAAGTCATCAAATTTCGAGAACTTTTTTCTTTTCAGGGTTAGATATTCTGGGTCCTCTCTGTTGTATCCATGTCTGTCCCAAGCCTTTAAGACTTTAGCTGGGAGACATGATTTTACATTAGGATACAGCATTGCTGCATATTTTGACATTGTCACATTTAATGTTTCTAATGCTCGTAAATAGGAACCAAGTTTATCATATAAATCAGTAAACTTTATGGTTGATTTATTATTCCCTAAAGCCAAAAGATCTCTAATACAGACTTCAATCAGTAAATTCTTTCTTCCAAATCAAGACTAAGTGGTCAATTACTTTTAAATAATTGCCTATAGAAGGAGATAACTTTCAGCAATATCACATGCTTTAGATTTTGGTTTTAACAAAGAAAATAGGTATTGGAACTTCTCTTAAGTTTTTATCTTCACGAATCTGGCAAAACTTACCCCAAAATGCAATCCATGATCTAGGCATAAGATCATACTCTTTTAAACTTAATTTAGGGCATTTCAAATTATCCGGTGTAATCTCACTTGAAATTTCAGATTTACTTTCATCATGTTTGTTATAATTCTTCTCGTACGTAACCCTTATTTCTGTAAATTTGTCCCTGTACAATTCCATTGTATCATATTCTTCCCCAGTAAAATTAATTATTTCTTTTTAATTTCCTGATCTACTTTAAATAAATGTTCTGCTTTTTCGCAAACTTTACTGAACTGAATGGCAATGTTCTTTTCCCTATTCATATTATAATGAATATCATCAAAAGAATTAGCTGCTACAGTAAACAGGCAGTGTAAATTAGTTCCTTTAGCTCTTAAATTAGCCTCATTATTAGCTTCGGTTTTTACTTCAGCCTCATTCTCTTTTTTTGTCTGAATCTTGGGTCATTTTACTTATTTTGAACGTATATCAAATTTATCCCAAACACTCAACATGAGACAGAACTTCTTATATATAACACAGAAGCAATCATAAATTAAATAAATTCATAAATTAATTATTTTACCTCCAAAAAGTAATAATCCAGTTTGTAAATTCGGCTACTTCAGGTTGGCTTAGTTACAGTATTCTGTCCTATCAGTGGACGCCACTTAATTGTGACTCGAGAAAACTATTCGTTTTCGATTACAATATTTTTTTATTTTTCTACAACACACAGGATAAATGAGGCTATTTACAGTTTTGAATAAATGAAGCTATTTACATGAGAGAACAAATTGATTGAGAACACGCTTTGTAAACATAAAATATTACACAGTTCTTTTCTTAGCATAAAATGTAAACCACTTAGAATATTCCAAAAACTTATTTTTCTAAAATACTGTTGCCAGATTCAGAAATGAATAAACAAATGTAAAACAATTATCAAATAATATAAAACAGGGAAATTTTGAACTTATTAGGAGTGGCAAGAACTATAGAAGGTTATGGACATCAGTGCCAATTTAAGTGATCAGATCACAGAAAAATCAACTAATTTCGAAAGTTCTATTGCCTGTGACAAGAGTAAGAACATTGGAGATATACCTCAAATACCTGTGTTTCTCTTCCTGCTTGTGAAAAGGATTCCAACATTTTTGAGGAATTATTGGAACTAATACTGATGCATGGTGTAACGTCTTTGTCGGAATCGTCCAAAACTCAAGTGTGTTGAAAGCAAAATTTAAAAACTTGAAAGGAGACGAGCGAGGGGGATGCGTGCGCTGTAGCAATTTGGTAGAAAATACAAAATAGCTTTTTTTTTGGAAAAAGGATTTTGAAAAAATAAATGTAAAACTTTTTGGCTGTGAAAATTTTTTTTGACGCTACCTGTACGCTGCATCACAGCTTATATAAACTGGTGGCAGTTTGATGGGATACGGCATTGGAGTAACTAGATGCACCAAACCCTTAATATTTTAGTAAAGGAGAAAAAAATGGCAGCCGTATGTGTGAAGGTTGTGCAAAGGTAATGAGACAACTTTAAGCCGCCTGATTCTTGGAGTGCCTGCTACAAGTGCCTGAGTGTTCCAGTGTTTCTGTCTACAGGTTTTGAGGTGAGTCTTATCTTTGAGATTATTTTCGGGGCAGCATCTGAGTTGTTTTCCTATCTTAAGTTCTACACTTCTAACATTAATGTGTGAAAACTAACTAGTAGAGCTATGAATAGTGGATCCTAGAATTAAATAAATGATGTGGAGGGCTTTTCATGAAAGACGAGAATTTCTTAAGCATGTTTATTGAAGATGATGTAAAAAAGATGAAATTTACAGTGACATTTTAAAATGAAAAACAGTTGAACACATTCTAACTGAGCACCTTGCCCCATAACATTTGAGTACAGTATGGAGTCAGCTACTCACTGAGAAGCACCCAACTGCTACTGATTACACAACAGTAGCGATCAGTATTTATACATTGGTACAATTAGCATATTGTACTACTTCCACAACAAGTGATACAAACAATTAAGAAACTTCTAAGTGGCCAGATAGAACCATGACGTCACAAGCGACGAGCAGATCTTTAATGCACAGCAGCCATCAGCAAAAGCTGTTTCTCAACTCCACTCGTTTTTCACCCCATTATCCAGGTTTGTTTACATTTCGTTAATGGCGGCACATTTTGAAACGCCCACATCGCTTGCCGTTCAAGTAATACTATATTCCTGGATTACTGACAACATTGGGATGTCATGTAAGTTAACCACAGTTAGTCAAACTATGCTTAGAATTTAGCCATGACATACAACATGAGTATTGTTTTGGTCTTAGATTTGAGCATCTTTGTGACATTTAGTATATGGTTATACTTGTTGAGTTGGATTAGTTGTTGTGAAGTTTATTGTTTTGGTTTTAGACTTGAGCATATTTGTGAAATATAGATAAGTCTAGGTCTAGTGTATTGTTGGTTTACCTTGAGCGTCTTTGTATACTTTTTGTGACTGTTAAGCTTAAATTTGGTTTTGTGTGCATTAGTGAATCATGGCATTTCTGTTAAGACATAAAAAGGAAGTATTGTTAGAGGTTGCGAAAGTGGGAGTTGAGGTAGATAGTACTCTAAATAAGGTAGAAATTACAAACAGAATTTGTCGGAGTGATCAAAATGGCGAGGAATCAGTTAAATGTTTGTTGGAGGGTATTTTGGAAGAAAAATGCGAATGTGAAAATAAGGAATGCAAGGAGTGTAGATTAGCTAGGGAATTTGAGTTGGAAAGAATGAGATTAGCTAATAATACGGAAAGGATAAATTTATCGTCAGCCGATCTTGAGGGACAGGGAGTTAACAGGCGAGTTAACTTGAGAGAATAAGTTCCTAAATTCGATGTTAAAAATGCGGACATTGATTGATTTTTGAAAGGCAGGCAAAAAAAGAAAATGTGGTTGAGGATAGATGGGTTTTGCAACTTATTCCGTTACTTCCAATGTGGAAATTGAGGAGATAGTGGTAAAAGAGCCACCGGAGAGAGGCGAAAACTATCCTCACATAAAAAATCTGCTCTTAGCCCAGTTCCAACTCACGCCCATGGCCTTTAGAGATAGATTTGAATCGCATCAGCGCAGACCAGGTACGATGTGGGGGCTGATTTAGTATTCAAGCTAAGATCCTACCTAGATAATTGGCTAGACGGGATGAAAGTGGACGATTTTGTCTCGTTGAAAGAGCTACTAGTGACCGAACAAATAAAAAAGAGAGACCCAAGTGATTTAGCGGACCATTTTCTAGTTTCGTGGGATAGTTTCAAGGAGGCCAAAAGTTTGGCGAAGAAATTAAACCATTTTGAGGCGGTTAAGAGAGTACATAGGAAGCCAGGTCCAACGAAAACGTGGGAGCGTAGAACATACGATAAACCGATGCACGGAAGTAAAAATAAATTTCCTCATTTTAGAGTAAGGGTAGAAATGTCGGGGCCTCGAAAAGGGTAAGTAAACCATGGGAGTTCTCAGATTAGGAGGGAAGGTCTCAGGGTATCGGAGAGTCAATTTGGGAAAAGCCCATAATATGCTATAACTGTAATGAGGTAGGACACATAAAGCCAGCCTGCCCCAGATTGAGGACGAATAATTTTGAAACAGTAGTTAATTTAAATTTTAATAACAGTAATGATGACCCACTTAAAAAATTAAAAGTAAACATGGAGATAAATGGTGTAGATCAGCTATGTTTAAGGGATTCAGGATCATCCATAGACGTCTGTGCACGGAGCTGGATTAACGAAACATCCTCCTCAATGAATATGTTTGGTTATGAAGCCCGTTAGATTAGGTTTGCCTCTGGCTAAAATTAAAACAAGGAAGGGAGAGTTCTATACCAAGGCGGCTATAAAGCAGGATAGTTGCGATGACGATCTTACACTATTAAAATCCGAAGGTAAACAAACATATCTATCTATCTATGTATTTATGTGTGTCTATCTTCTCACGAACCGCACCATGCAGAAAGTCGCGGAAGGTACCAAAAGATCGGGAATTTTCCGGGGAAGCCGTATTGCCCATTTATATTCCGATATTGTAATTAGTTGAAAAGATATTAATTAAAAACCTTAAAACGCCTAATTATTTTAACTCCTACCAGTTTACTTGGCGGAACTTCCGTTCCGTTTCGGCCGAGCGGTGATCCGACGTTTTCGACCATATTAAAATTGTCATCCAATTTTCGGTGATGAAATCAGACAAAAAATAATTACAGAATCGGAAAGATCATTTCTTTCGCCACGACACGGTATAATTTTTTTTGTAAATTAACAATATTTTCTATTTTTTTCGAATTTTTTAAAATAATGTTAAAACTGATGCGTTTTTATGAAAATTATTTCTAAATCGTTGGGTATGAATTACTTTTCGTGTTATTAAATCGATATTCTACACTAATTAACTTCAGGCATTTCTCTTTTAGATCCATTCATTTAAAAAATAAAATTCCCAAAACTTTTTTTTTAAAGAATTTTTAAAAAGTAGTCCCAATTTTTACTTCACATTGAATAACTTCGTCATTTATGAACGTAACCTCACAAAACCTTTTTCCCGTGTGTACAGTAATATTATCCGTAACATATACGAAGATTGAAAAAATTGCTTCAAAATTATGGATTTTAAAAAACATTGTGATTTTCGTAAACTTATGTTTTTCTGAGAAATAAATTAAAAAGTAGAAATTTGTACATTTTTTATTTCAAAGTACGTTATTTTTCCGAATAGTTGGTGATGTTTGAGAGCATTAACGTAAAAATTATGCCCTTAAAATGAAGGTAATGATTTTTAAAATAATTTAAAATACGCGATTTTACATTTAGCCAAACATTGGCGTCGAAAATTAGCTTTGCGCCAATGACTTTTGATCTGTTTCGCCTTCGACCGCATCTAACTCAAGGGTTACACTAAAAAAATTCTGCCTTAAACAGGGGGAAATCAGTAACTTTGGCGAGTAAAAAAAAAAAAATGCGAGTGAAAAAATTACTTTTTTGTCAATTTTTCTTTATATAATTTTCAAAATTAAATAACTATATATGTCAGATTAAGATGATAAAATGCATTCAATGCATTTCTGAGATTCATTTAAAATATTTATCAGTATCGAAATTTTTGTTCTCTTTCATAAAACTTATAGTTTACTTTAAAATAATGCCTAATGTATATTTCTTTTTTTTGACATATAATTTCATAATAAAATCGAAGAATTTGCCCATTTTGAAATTATTTTTTTTGGAAATAGTCAGTTAAATTGGTATAAATTCCTTAGAAAAAAAAAAGCTATTTTCGTATTATATATTCTTTATTATTAATTGCTTTTTTTTAAAATATCAAAAATCAATAAATTTTTTGCAATACATTTAAATGTAATCTTCAATCGAAATCTTTCAATCGTTAAGTGAATATCCTGTGGATCCCCTCAATTAAAAATTCAATTCAATTTGAACCTCCCCATTCATTATTATTGCTTATTTTCACTTCTGCTACTGGTCTGCGTGGCGTGTTTGGCTAATGCGCCGCTACCGCTAAGTGTCTAATTCTTATTTTCTGGGTTCAAATCTAGAGGATTCCATTTTGTTCATTTCTGCTTATTTTTCCTACCCCGTAAATTAATTCTCTCTTCTTCAATGATTGAATTCACTTGCTGCATCCCCACTGATCTGAAATTTACTTCATTTTCAGTGCTGCCATTATGTAAGCAAATGGTATGTCACAATTAATTGCTAAATGAGCAATTTTAATCAATTTTATTAGAAAATAATAAGTTTTTAATAATATAATTTTTTTCGCAGATACGTGTTTAAATAACTTAATTAACACAGAATGGAATGAAAAACTATAAAATTAAAATTAAAAAATTTAAATGTTTTTATCAAATAGTATTATTTTCTTTTTGAATGTTTTTTCAGTGAAATTTTTTTAAATTAAATGCATTTCTGATATTCATTTAAAATATTTATCAGTATCGAAATTTTTGTTCTCTTTCATTAAACTTATAGTTTACTTTAAAATAATGCGTAATTGCATGAAACTTTTTTCCCCGTGTCGAATATTTCAAAAAATTCTCACAATTTTACTTCAAGAATTAAAATAGTAGTGAAATTTGTAATTTGAAAAATTTATACTTTCTGTTCTTTTTTCAGCATACAACTATTATTAAAAATGCTACAGTTTCGTTTCCGGGAAAAAACAATCTTTCTTTAAAGAATTTTATAGAAAAAAAACAACTTTTTTTATTTACAAAACAATGCTGTTTTGCATATTTTATGATTTTTTCTCATATGAATCAATATCGTTGCATTTATATAAAAATGATTTTTAAAACTTTCAGAATCAGTGATTTAAAAAATAAAAAGCCGAAAACTTTTTTGAACGAATTGTAATAAAACACTCAAAATACTTAAATCAATTATTTAATAATTTCTTCTTTTATAAAGGTAATTGCATGAAACTTCCCCCCCCCCCGAGTCGAATATTTCAAAAAATCCTCACAATTTTACTACAAGAATTAAAATAGTAAAATATTTTTAATTTTAAAAATTTATACTTTCAGTCTTTTTTCAGCATACATTTATTTTAAAAAAGACTACATTTTCGGTTCCGGGAAATAAAAAATTGCAACGAAAGAATTGGAAAGTGAGTGGGTGATTTTAGAATTCACCCTGTTTGCCTATTCGAAAATTTTTGGCGACGGACCTCGAAATTTTCAACCATTCTCAAGTGACGAGGACGACACCTGAGCTTTCACCCATCTTTAATAATCACCACACCACACCAACGCAAGAACAAATTTCGAAAAAGGGAGTTTTTATGACATAGTTAAAGAAATCACTCACATAGCGCGCATACACACACACAAGCGCTATCGGCCTGAGGGAAACACGAAATTTCCATGGGGATGAAATTATTCACTCAGGAAAAGGAAAGAATTGGAAAGTGAGTGGGTGATTTTTAAATTCGCACTGTTTGCCTATTCAAGGGTTTTTGGTGACGGACCTCGAAATTTTCAACCATGCTCAAGTGACGAGGACGACACCTGAGCATTCACCCATCTTTAAGAATTACCACACCACACCAACGCAAGAACAAATTTCGAAAAAGGGAGTCTTTATGACATAGTTAAAGAAATCACTCACATCGCGCGCATACACACACGTGCTATCGGCCTGAGGGAAACACGAAATTTCCATAGGGATGAAGTTATTCACTCAGTAAAATGAAAGAATTGGAAAGTGAGTGGGTGAGTTTTAAATTCGCACTGTTTGCCTATTCGAGGGTTTTTCGTGACGGACCTCGAAATTTTCAACCATGCTCAAGGGACGAGGACGACACATGAGCTTTCACCCATCTTTAATAATTACCACACCACACCAACGCAAGAACAAATTTCGAAAAAGGGAGTTTTTATGACATTGTTAAAGAAATCACTCACATCGCATGCACACACACACACACACACACTATCAGCCTGAGGGAAACACGAAATTTCCATGAGGGTGAAGTTATTCACTCGGTAAAAGCCCGTGCAACGCCGGGCTAAGCGGAGAGGAAAGAAACAAAGAAATCAAAGTAATTTCGGAAAATAATATTGGAAGTGCTGAATTTGTGAAGTTGAGTGAATATTAACGTCCCACTGTTCAGCTACACGAGGCCTTTTGGGGACAGCCCACGTAATTTTGAACCATGGTCAAGTGACGTGGACGACACCCGAGCTGGCACCCCCTCTCCTAACTACCACACCACACCAACGGGAGGACGTTTGAGCTCTCGACATATTTTACGTGCATCCCTCCCCTACACTGCGGGTCTTCAGTGGTACTAGGATCGAGAATTAGTGGTAGTAGGTACTAGGATCGAGAATCATCGCAGGCTTTCTGTGCTCTTATTCACAGGCATAGACCTGATCTATTAGATTATAGCAAATTGACAAAGGATAACCCTATTCATAATTTAAATCTTGCCTTTGATGTTGCTGAGAGATATTTGAATTTCCCAAGAATGTTGGACCCTGAAAACATCAACAGCACTCCAATGCCAAATGAAAGGGCTGTCATGACATATGTATCCTCATATTATCACACTTTCTCTGATGCTAAACAGGCAAAAACTGCAGCTAATCGTACTTGCAAAGGTGCTTAAGGTTAATCAAGAAAATGAAAGGCTTATAGAAGAATAAGAAAGATTAGCTAGTGATTTTTTGGAATGGATTCGAAGAACAACTCCTTGGCTTGAAAACAGCACAACTGATAACACTTTAGTTGGGGTTTACAAGAAACTAGATGAATTTAGGAATTATCCTCGAGTACACAAGCCCCCACATGTTGAGCAGAAGGCTAGATTGGGAACAAACTTTAATACATTACAAACTAAAGTTCGTCTGAGTAACAGACCAGCTTATCTTCCATCTGATGGAAAGATGATTTCAGATATTCACAATGCATGGAAGGGACTGGAAATGGCAGAAAAAGGTTTTGAAGAATGGTTGCTATCTGAAATGATGAGATTAGAGCGATTGGATCATTTGACTCAGAAATTCAAACACAAAGCCGATATTCATGAGGATTGGACCCAGGGTAAAGAAGAAATGCTTCAAAGCCAAGATTTCAGGAATTGTAAATTAAATGAATTGAAGGCTTTGAAAAAGAAACATGAAGCTTTTGAAAGTGATCTGGCTACACATCAAGATCGTGTGGAAAGAGAATTAGCTGCTATAATTTTTGGTTTAAAGCGACTAAAGCATTATTTAGATGGGCAAAAATTTGTTATAGAAACAGACCATAATCCCTTAAGATACCTAAACAAGATGGGAAGCACTAACCCGAGGCTACAAAGGTGAGCGTTGAGTTTGCAGCCGTTTAATTTTGAAATTAAGACACAAACCGGGTAGGCTCCATGGAAATGCTGACGGTCTAATGTATTTGATGTATTAGGATTTGTAAAATATTAGCATTTGACTTATTCACTTAAAAACTCAAATTTTTTAAGATGAGGCGTAGCATTAAGAAAAGAATCCAAGGTTAGGAATTTAAGTTTTTTATTGTAAAGTGTAAAATTTTATGGAATTTTGGATTTATTTATTATTTTATTTTTGAGTGAGTTTATTACTTGGATTGCTTCTCTGGTCCATCTCATTGATAAGACAACCTTTCTGTGTGAAAATTTTAAGAACTGTACCAACCTGGGGCCAAAGCGGTCCAGTGAAATGGACCTTTTCAGGAGAAAGGCGTTGTAATGTCTTTGCTGGAATGCAATGGACCTTGCAAAACTCAAGTGTGGTGAAAACAAACTGTACAGACTGTCTTTGCTGGAATCGTCTAAAACTCAAGTGTGTTGAAAGCGAACTTTAAAAACTTGAGACGAACGAACGGGATGCACGCACTGTAGTGATTTGGTAGAAATAGTTTTTTTTTTTGTTTTTGAAAAAGGATTTTGAAGAAATAAATGTAAAACTTTTTAGCTGTGAAAATTTTTTTGATCCTACCTGTACACTACATCACAATGATATTAGTTCAGGACACGATATATTTTGTGTTTTTGAACTTCTGCAGAAAACACACAATTTACCTCTGTCAAAATTAAATTCTGTAGCTACAGATGGTGATCCTTCAATGACCAGAAAAACAACGGCTTCGTAGTATTACTATGAAAAAAAAAAACTAAGCGAAACTCACAGTTCAAAATTCATAATATGCAGTGACATAAAGAAGAACTATTCATGAATGTAATAAACATGGAGAATGTTTTGTCATATATATAAAAAAAACTGTAAATTTTATAAGATCTCGAGGTGCGCGTAAATCGGCCCCAATCAATTGCTTTCTTAAATGAGTTAGATAGTTCATATTCAGGTTTGTTCTACTATACCGATGTATGCTAGATAACTTGCTCAAAGATTCCTAAGCAATTCTGGGATTTGAAAAAAGTATGTCAATTATTAAAAACTGAAAATCAAGACCCAAGCTTGTTTCCCTATCCAATATGGTTGCAATATTTATCTTTCATGGTTGATACAACCAAATACTCAACCAATTTAAATTAATCATTACAAGGAAAAGAGCAGATCATTACAAACATGTTTGACATAATTAAAGCATTCAAATGTAAACCAGTACTTTGGGAAAAGCAATTGAAAAATGAAGATTTAATACACTTCCCAACATGCAACATCAACAAATCAAGTTTCAATGATACTGCGTGTCAAAAATAATCCAAAAAAATTTCAAATCTTAGAGCTAAATTTGAAACAAGATTAAAGATTTTAATTCATTGAAAGCAAAATTTTGTTTGATTTTCCCAATAAATATAGACTTGATACCCAGCCATTTGCAAATGGAGGTGATTGAGTTTCAGTGAGACTCAAATTTGAAAGCAAAATTCATTGGAAGTGGGTGTGTCTGAATTATACAAATATTTACCAAACCAGGTTAGAAAATACATGTAAATTTGCATATGAAATTATTTCCATGTTTGGAAGTACATAACAGTGCAAGCAGTTATTTTTAGTTATAGAAGGATATAAGTCTCCTCTTAAAAATAGTATTACTGACACTCATTTTGGGTCAGTTTTGAAAGCAATCATTGTGAACAAAATTTCACCAGAAATAGAAAAGATAGTAGCAGAGAAGAGATGTCAAGTGTCAGGATGTAAACATTAAATTTTTTCTTGTTGCTTTATATATGTTTATTATAATGAATTATTTGAAATAAACCTATGCTTCTATAAATATTGATTTCTTTTTGCAGCCCATCTAGACCTATCTATTGTTTGGCCCAAGTTAGCCTTTGAGTTTGACACCCTTGCTGTACATTAATTACTGTGGAAAGAGTAACATTTTCAAATCCCTTCATAAATTTTTAAACTTTTCTTTAAAAAAAATTAAATGGTTAGTATTTTGTAGCATTTTGAGTACAAAATCTGTTTTACATAATCCATATGCATTGGTTACAAGAAAAAAAATTGTAAAAACCTTTAAATCAAAGATTTTTGTATAAATTGTACCATGTCCCCTTAAAAAAGTAAGAAATAAAAAATACAATACAAACATTTGTTTTTCTTCATCCATATCCAGATTATCATCATAGTTATCATCTTTGATATCATCAGTTACAGAGTCCTGTAATTATACGAGAGTATGCAAATAAACCAATAATAGTTATCTTTTCCTCATTCAAAATTTAAATATGTTACTCAAAGAAAAATTCGTACTGTTACATCCATTGTTTCTTCCATTTCTTCACTTTCATTGTCTGACATCATCTGGCTATTATTACAAGATTCTTCATCACTACTTTCACTTCCTTCATTTTCATCATCAACAATCCAAGTAGCTTGATAATCACTTGTTCCTTCTATAACTTTTCTAACTGCTTTTTTTGGTTTCAATTGGTCAGCTGTGAAAAAAATCAACATATCAAAAATCAGTGGGTATATAACTATCCAATTTTTTCTTACATGAATAATTTTTTTCTCAGTTTTATTTTATATTTGTTTAGAAAATCTACCCAATTTTACAAAACAGAATTTCTAGTTGAACTGATGTTGTACACAAATTTGAGCCTTGAAACTTACCAAGGCGAGATATATCTGCAAACAAAAAGATGGCAAGAAAGCATAACTAATCATGGCAATTATGCATAATTTAAATGCAATTCTATGCAATTTGCAATTTCAAAAATGTGTTCATCTTCACTTAGCCAAGTGTGTGTGGGGGGGGGTCTTTTATTTTCCCTAGAATAGATATGGCCCACTTATTACATTTCAGGACACTTTGTATACATTGTACTTATCACAAAAAATGGGTAATAATATTGAATTTATTTAATATTTACCTACAAGGAGCAAAGGTGAAAAAATACAAACAAAATGTTGATTCTGATTTATACAAATATAAAATAATTGCATTTGCCTAAAAATACTGCACATTTTAAAACAAAACTGGAAAATAGTTTTCATACCTATTTATTTTAATTAAAATTATGATCAACTTAAACTTTTTCAAAATTTTATGAATTTAGCACATCGACTGAGAGCACATGAGAACTTGTAGTTTGCACCTAGAATGCTAACTTATGTTGTGGCTTGTTTACTTGTCATATTTGTGCAGCAGCTACAAAGAAATTTGTAGTATATCAGCATAAATATGAATTTTTCAATACTTGTATAATTTGCATAATAAACACTTTGTAAATATCAGCTTTTTACACTGGAATCTTGAAAAGTACCAGGGCAGTCAATATGTTAAAAAATTATGAATAAAAAAACAGTTCTGCATATTCTATTGAAGAAAAAATTACCTCTTATTTCTTTAAAATCACAATATCTTTTTAGTTAAACACAGTTACATAATATATACTTTGAAAAGGAACTGTACTTTTTTAAATCTAAAGCAGAGGTTCCCAAACCTTTTTGTCTCATCGACCCCTTGCCATGTTTTTCGGTTTTGCATAGACCCCTACTTATCTAATAAAGGATTTTTGAAAATTTATCAAATTAAATGTCTTTTTGACAGCTGACATAGAGCTATACTTCAAAATATTTAAATTTCTAACTGTAGTGAAGTATAGTGTTTAAAACCTAAGACACATGTTAATTAAATTAAAATTTAATTAGTAACTTACATAAAGTAACTGAGCAACAAACAAATGCTTTTAGTGGGAAAGATGAATCTGGTGCTTCTAAAATTGCTGATATCAGTTTCTAAATTTTACTTAAAAATCTTCTTAGAGCCTATTTCAATCATTTCCTCTTGTAATATGTTGCTTGTTTTTCTTTCAATGTCGCCTTATTAATTAATTGTCTACTGTAGTTTTACCATATATATAGTCAAAGCATTCTCAAACCTTGTTTCAAAATCTGAATAAAGGGCATTTAAATGTTGAATGTAGGTTAAAATGTCCTTTACCTGGCAGATTGTGTATGACAAATTGAGAAACTAGGAAAAAATTCGGGACGTCCAATATTATACTCCTTGGCTTAATTATGGCAAGAAATGCTGAAATGATGGTCCTTGTAACTGCAAATTAACTCCATAAGATAAGAAAATAAATCTGTTTAACAGGTAAATTTGGTTTCCACTTGATTAAAATTTCTTTTAAAATTAAAGTCATGGTCTGGTTCAATGAGAGTCACTATCATACACACCCATTTACAACTCATGGACCCCCAAATTATTTTTCGCTAACGTTGACCCCCTGCATGCTGTCATAGACACCTGGGGGTCTATATAGACCACTTTGGGAATCACTGACCTAAAGCATTATTTCATTAAATACGAATGCATGATGAAAGTATGAATTTTTCTACCATATCTTTTAGTATTAAAACATTTATACTTTTAAAAATGAAAAATTTTAAAACATTTATACTTTTAAAAATGAGTATTTTCAGTATAAAACTTTTTTTTTCATAATATCAAAAAATTTTTATCCTTTCTTTCTATCATAAAAACGATTTTTTTAATACACATATAATCATTATTCTCACCAGCATCTAATTCTTCTTGTGTTGGCCATGTTTGCTCTTGATCCAATGGATCTGGAATAACTTCTGATTGTAAGGATTCTTGATTTATTGGATTGGCTGTTTCCTGCAAGAGAAATGCATCCTTTCTTACTCATGCAAAGAGTTATACAATTATTTTTCAAGTGACAAATTCTCTGAAGAAAATAATGTAAATCATAAATATGCATCAAGATGAAAATTGATTCATAATTACAATGTTTTAAGATATAAAAATATTTTTCAGTAAAACAAACTATGACAATCTCAATAAAAGCTAACAATTGCATGTATTTCTTAAACACATCAGCTTAATACAATCTATTGAACATTAAAAAAAATGCAGTTTTTTTTTTTTCATACCAATACAGAATTTAAAAAACCAGTTCCAAGAATTTTTTTAAAAAAATAATTGATCTTTTAACGAATATAACATATTTTCAGTCGACCTATAATTTTCAAGTGTACAAGTTCCAAAACACATGCAATAAAAATAGAAAACACTCCACACTAACATAAAATTTCAAGCAGTTCTAAGAATCAAAACTTTTAATGAGTATCTTGAGAACTTAGCAAAAGTTGTGTACCTACATCTAACGAACATTTCTGACGAAGAGACAATGAACATATTACTAGGTAAAATTAAATGATGCTGAAAAAATCTGAGCAAAAAGATGGCAAATTAGGAGATTTGCTAAAAACTTCAAGCTAAGAATAAAAGCACTAATAAAAAAGATAGATGTTATTACTAATCTAATCCAAATTTCAAAATTTAAAATTTTTTTACATATTAAATTAGATAGTTTTATTATCAATGAGGGAATATCTAAGAGTTAATAGATATTAAGTCATCAATTTATTCCAAATTATTCATTAGAATATACATGTCCTAAGATAAATATTCTTAACTATAATATTCCATGGTTGGATGAATATTCTTTAATTACATGGTTATTTAAAAGTATTCCAATTCAATTTACTACCAACAAGTTTAAAAGTGCTTAAAATTAACATAAAATTTAATTTGTATTATTTTAACAGAGTAATTAGTAATACTAAAAGAATGGAATATCATAAATGTCTTTAACTTAGAAATAAACTGTAATAAATATTTAGATCGATGCTGTAAAATATATTTTGAGTAATAATAATAGTTTTTGATTGTAAAAAAAAGGTTAAACTTTATTAATTACATATGATACTTATTAATGTAAAAAATATATTAAAACCAAATTTTATTTTATAACACTTAATAACAGGAAATATTATTGAAGGAGTTGCTTTTGAAATCAAAATTATCGAATAAGCTACTAATGATAAAAAATTTACTTATAGCTTATACAATTTGATTTATATGCATAAACAAAAAAGGTCAACCAGATCTTTCAAAACATTTTAAATTACATAGTTAGATTAAAATAAAACAAAATTAAGACATAATAGTTTATCATACCTAAAGTTTTAAACTAAGTACAAAGAAATATAATAACTTTTAAGTCTATGGAAAATGCTTAAAAAAAGCATAAAATTTTAATCTATTAAAATGTGGATTTTATACTTATATATTTGAAATGTGTGAAAGGTTTCAAAAAAACTTGATAAGGGCAAGGAAGCGATGACAATGATAAATTTTTTACAAGAATTTCGCTGCAGGCTATGTGCAGATTTTGGTCCTTTTGTCCCCATGTTTTTTTTTTAGAAATCCATTTATATTTCTTCAAATCCTTTTTCTTTAAACATATTTGATTTTACAATTTAATTTGCGGATGTTATTTTCCCTCCTCTCTTCTTTTAGGTAAACATAGGCTAGTATTGTTGATAGATATCAGTTAGTAATGGTAATTGCTTGGAGCTTTGAATTAAATAATATTTGTAAGTTTTTATTTTCATTAATTGTAAGCATTAAAATATTCTTATCAAAGTTTTTTTTTTCCCCTAATCAAATACCAATAGCTGTCTGTATATGAAAATTCCTTGTTAAATTCAAATACATTATAAATTCCTCTGTAATGCAAGGTATCTTTTTAATTATGAAAAATATTTTTTTTAATTAAATTATATGAATTAACAGGCTGGAGTCTGAAATAAAATCCCGAGTGCTGATCTACTTATCTTCTGTTTTGTAGCTCTAGACTATTAGTTGAGGTAACTCAGTCACCTTTTGGGTGACAAAAAAAAACAAAAACATGCATATTCGCTAATTTGAAAATGACAAAGTGTAAAATAACATGTGAATGACATTTCAAGCAAATAACACTTATAAAACACAATATACAATAAAATAATGCAAATAATTCCCCCCCCCCTCTTTGTTGGTATGAAAGTATATACTTCTTATAAATAAACATTCAAATAATGAATTATAAATAGCACATACTTTGAATTTTTAAAACTTATTTCATATATTTGAAATAATTTCATATAAACATTCAGCATACAGTTAATTATAATACATGTACCTACACTTGTCCCAAATATCAAGGTACGTTTCTCTTCATGGCGAGGATTAGTTGTATCAATTCGATTCATCTGGAATGTGTCCCATCCAGGAATATGTACTAGTCCATTAACATTCAATCGCTGGCCACGAACATATCCTGACACTGTTAGAATTCCTTTATTTGAAACCTAAAAAAAATTTGGTTTTCATAATTTTTCTCTTATAATTCTTCATAATAAAAAATTGTCACCAAATCAAATATGTAAGTAATAAAAAAAAACATTATCTTTTCTATCTTTCTTAACACTATCTAATGCATTAGCTTTTTAATTAAAAAAATGTATCTAAAAAAATAATTTTTAATTTGATTATTTTATAAAAAAAAAAAAGGAAAAGAAAAGAAACAAAGAAAGAATCACAATACACTGATAGCAAACTGCAAGACAAAAAAATCATTTCTTAATTATTAAAAAATTGTTTACAAAGTAAAATAAAATTTAACTTTTTGTCATTAAAGATAACTATTAAGAAATTTTATAATGTCAAATTAGTTAATATGTGAGAACGCATTTGAGGAACAAATTTCCAGTGGCATTTCACATTTCAATAAAAAAGAAAGTCTGTTAATATGCAGTTAAAATCAGTAGAAGTCTAAAAGACATCTCCCACAAATAAATTTTGAGTTTCCTCAGAATTTGATACAATGGAGATCAAAATTCCAGAGTCCTCAAACAGGCCTACAACAGGTCTCTTGGGACCCCAGGTGTTGTTTCCTTTTTCAATTGAGACACAATTGCTTAAGATATGATTTCAATTATAACCAAATGACAAAGAATATTGTGTCACATTTTTTGAGAAGCAGGGCCCAATCCATTCTGTAAGGAAACCTAACAGTGAAAAAACAGATTTCTCAGATGATTTTGAGAACGGTCATATTGAAACTATGAACACTGTTGCAACTCTCCATTATCATTTAATAAACTAGAATAATTAGCATTTAACTTCAATATCAATTTGCATTGCAAATTTTAAGTGCAACAAATACTGCGTGATCTGTTTTTCTCAAAATTTTATATTTATTTTAAATATAATAATGCTGTAAATAAATCAGGTGTGAACAGGCATCATGGTAATCCTTCAATTAATATAATGTGTCCAACCAGAGCAAATAATTTTGGCTATTTATTTCTGTAAGTGGTAACCGTGAATAAAGGAATTTGATAATTATAACCCTGACCAACATTTCTTTCATATGACTTTTAAAAAAACAGAAAGAAAAAAAACTATTTATGAGTACATTTAGTGATGCATACTATTTCAACTATTCATTTCTCACTGTTTTTATAGTTTTACATAATTTAAGATAAATGAAAAAAGGTATATAAAATTACAAATTTATAGAATCACAAAAAAGCTAAATTATCCCTTACAGTATCTTTTAAATCGAATGAGATATTTTCAACAAGTAAATGTGGTCGATTATCTCTAAATCCAATAGGCTGTTGTTTTTGGTTTCCAATTTGACGCAAGAGTAGTAGCAGTTCTTGGTTAGTATCAGCTTGCTGAAGTTTAGCATGAGGGAATCTAAATTGTATTAATTTAAAAATTTAAACATTTTAACAACAAAATTAGCAATTAATTAAATTTTGCACATAAGTTTCATACAATCATAATTATGAAATTACATATTAATATTAATTAACATAAAAATACATCAGTTATTTAATTTAAAGAAACATCTATCATGCATCATTACAACAAAATAAAATTTTATACCTTGATTCTATAGCTTTATGTATGTGTTTTCGGCACTCTGCTTTCTTCTTAGGATTCATTTTGTCAAAACCCTTAAATCAAGGAATACTAATGTTAAGTGCTTAAAAATAATTAATAAATACTTATCAATGAAATTTTATTATTATACTTGATATACATGCAATTAAAGTTAATAAATGAAAGTTATCAGTAAAATTTAAAAATAAAATTTTTTTAAAACTTATAAACTTTACTTGGGTTTATACTACATTGCAGCAGAGATCTGCATACTATACTTTCAAATCTGATTGTATAAGCCGAAAAAATTTACTCAAAATTCAAAACTGGTACATAAGTTGAATTGAATAAAATTCTTTAGTTTTCAAAAGTGTTAGCATGAGGGTGAATATGTTACCAAATTTATAAAATGGGTGGAATATTTTCTAATTGAATTGGTACAAAGTAAAATGCCAGATGCCAATGAAAATAATTTTATTTCTGGTAACCATATTTGTTATCATATACATTATCTGCACTAGTCTTACTATTTGCATCATTCTTTTTTTTTTTTTTAATTCAGAATATAAGTAGGAAGAGAAATTCATATATCACTAATTTCAAAATACAGGAGATAGCATTTGTTTAAAATTATAGTAACAAAATAGCTGCTCAGCATTTCTCTGTAAATGAGAAACAAGTTCCAGTAGAGAAAAAAATAAATCTTGAATTAAGGGAGATGTCAAAAATAAAAAAAGGCAGCATATAAACGTTGGCTTTTGTTTCAAGCCTTGGAAGAAGGATATGCTACATGATCATATGCATTCAGACGAGTGAATGTGGATTAAGAATAATTCGTAAGAATAATAATTCATAAGATTAAGAATAAGATCATAATATGAAGGCTGTCTTGATTCTACAGGCTGAGACAGAGACCCTCCTAAAAAGAAGTCATGTGACCAAAGGAGAGACGAGTTTTCCCCGGGTTTGACCATTGCTTCACCAGTCTTCTATTAAAGCTTGTGATATAGTGCTTTACGTTGCCACATGTTTTTATACATGAAATGTAGTGAGCATAATATCAGTCACAATTGCCATTGGATATTAAGAAAGGTACAATATTTATATTATTGTATAACTTTATTCTTATGTCCTTACTGAATTTATTTTTATTTTTGAAGACACAGTATAATAAACTGATGTATTTATGATAATATCCCTAATCATTCGTAAATTAAGATATTTTGTTTTATTTAAGAAATTAGTGTTTAAATTTATATATATATTTTTTATTCTATCAAATACTACTATCTAAAAATATTAAAAAATTTTTTAATAACATAACTTAAAACTCCACACATTTCATAGTAATGCCTCGTTATTGCTATATTTCCAACTGTTCATCTAATATAAAATACATATCCTTACATTTACCCGACTGTCCACCCTATTTGAATGAGATAACACATAGATTAATATATTTCAGTCAACAGCTAAATATTCTTAATACAGTAAATGTCTTTGAAGAAATCTGCTCTATTAATTCTGTTCCTCATCATGTTATGGCTATTCAATCTTGGTTAAAGCATATTGAAAATTGTAATGTACGAAATTTTGCAAACTGAAAAACAATTGCACATTAAAAACGTGCAATCTTTGCATTCAAATAAATATGGTACTATTTCACTGAAAAATTTCAGGAGAGATATTTAATGTTAAAGTAGATACTCATGATTTCAATGAAGTATTAAACATTTCAAATCAATTAGATATCTCAATAGAAGAGTATAAAAGTTTTAATGTACATATAGCGGGTTATTGCGTGCATAATACAAAATTTGGATGCTCCGATTGCAAATATATATTTGTTTGAGATAAAGAGATCAATTTTGATTCAGAAAATGCAGGACAAAATATTTGAGACTTCTGGATAGAAGAGATTTGAAAATGCCCACAAATATTGTTATGAAAGTCACTTCAACACAATATTTCCTTTTTAATTTGTTAATATCGAAAACATTCAAATCAAGATTTCTAAAAGTTTATTGCCAAATATTTTGTGTACAAGCATAACAGAAGTGTATATTGAGTTACATGAGTAGTGGAATGTCTTACATTCGTTTCATTCACCACGCGTAAATTGTAACACTGCATTTTAAAATATATATTCATTACATTAGGGAAAATGTGCTTAAAATTTTATTTAAAAAAAACGATGTGAAGAAAATTTAACTGTGAAGGATAATTGAAAAGTGAAATTTAAGGCTAGTTAGATTAATGTTTGCTTTTTTATATTTCTATGTTTTATTTATTTAAATATTCAGTAAGCGATACATATCTTATTCAATGTGTATGCATATCCTTTTAATGCATTTTTTATACTATATATATTTTATGAACATGTTTTAAAGTTAACATAATTATTAGTTACAGAAAAATTATGTTGTTTAAATTATTTTCCTGAACGCTTTAGCATTCGAAGTATGCTGAATGCAAAATGCTATTTTTTTTACTAAAACATTTGCTTCATTTTTAGATATTTTCACCTGAGCAAAATATTCATTCTTAATGCATAAAAATAATGCAAATAATATCATCACGTATGCCAAGGGTTCAAAACTTGAAATTAGTAAGTACATTGTCTACCTAATGATATATTCCTTGAAAAGTTTTCTTTCCGATTATTTATATAGGTAAAGTATTTTTTTCAAATGTATATATTTTCTAACATATAACCAAGAATCTATTTTTGCTATATTAAAATGGTTTGTGTCATTTCTATATTTGTACACATTTATTATAATTCTTAATCTTTTGCTATGATTCTTTGATTCTGTCAACATAAGAAACGACATTTCACAGGAAAAAGCAACTCTAGCAAAACATTTTTAAATCAACGTGTTTTTTTTTTTATTAATATACCTTTGATGCTTTACTTTCATTATTTTCTTTGCAAGTAAATGTTTCTTTTTTTATTTTATTTTATTGAAATTATTTTATATTGATTCAGTTTGTTCTAAGATTTACTCTGTATTATTATGAGCCATTCGTGAGTGATATTCCCTTTTTCGAGGAAAACATTAGATATCTTTTCTAATGTACTTTTCTAATACACAACTTTCATCTGAAAGTACTCTAAGGGAGAATTATAAAAAATTAATCAATACAAATGTGCAAAATTTAGCTTACAACCTAAAAAGAAACAAATGTAATAAGCATTACATTCCTGACAGCAACTGTGTGTAGTGAAGCATTCTGTCCTTTCGTGACATCATCAAAAAGCTTTCGGGGCCTGATCTTTCAAGATGGTCTTAATAATACCAACTCTGAAGGATTTGTGTGACTTTTTTTAATAAAAGCTACATTTAAAACACCTAAAAAGATGAAAAGTTAAAACCGCTTGTGCATGGCTAGTGGAAAATATTGAGGGAAGATGTTTTCCCCAGGCTACATTTTTCTCCCAGACAAGCAGATCCATACGTCTCCTAATCTCCATAGTTTAACTTTAAAGATGTCCCATAAAATCTTCAGCTTATACAAGGAAATATATAGTAATTCAATCATTAAAGACAAAACACTTAACAAAATGCACGCAGACATTAATTTTTTTTAAAAGGAAAAGGAAATAAAATTACAAAAGTTACACTGATTAAACACAGTAAAACTGAGTTGTTAAAGTTATACTGTCAAACAGAACAAATTATTTATAGTAATAGTAAAATTCTATAATATGATCAGCTATTTTTTCAAAAAATTGGCTATAGTTTACATTATGAACAAATAATTTGGGATTTTTTCTTTTTCAGACTGAACAAGATTAGCATTCTTAAACTTAATACATTTCATTTATTGTGCTCTCTATGCATAACATTTCATTGCTAATGAAAATTTTAAAACATGATTTCAGAAGTTTTTTACACTTAAGATTCTGGTTTTTTTTTTTTTTTTTTCTTCTTTTTTTCCCCTGGTTTTACAAGATAAAATAAACAAATGGTTACATAATCTTCATTAAAAACAACAGCTAATCCATTGAGATTTTATTTTAATTCAATCAAGAAAAGCATAATTTTAGTTTGATAAATGATGAAGTTGGGAATACTTCTAAAAAATATCACTATCTGCAAGCTTAGTATAACAATACAGTGGATATAATAAAAATTAGTATTGCTCAAGTATTTCAATGCAATAAAAATTTGCAATATAGTACTTGAAGTGCAACATAAAATATATTACTTGAACAACATGAACAGTTGTAGGTAAAGCTTGAGCCATCATCCCTGAGAGTAACCATTCTGTATTATCATCATGGGCATCAGGAGAATGAAGTAATAATAGAGTTTCACAGACCTGAAATGCACGTTTAGTACTTTTTTTAATGAAAGAAAAAATTTCAAATAAATTAGCAGTACAAATTTAAAAAACACTGACCTTAAGAGCATCCAATATCGAATGTAAATCTGTTTTGTTAGGAATTATAAATGTATATCTCTGCTTGAAACGAAAGCAACTGAAAATATATTAAACTGATATAAAATTCAAATTATCATATCATATTCTAAAATATAAAACATGAAAGATTTTTAAATGACGCTATATTTAATACTGCTGATATATACAGTGGCATGTATTTCCAAAATTACTGCATTGCAAAAATAAAAATGTAGTGTATTTTTGAAGTCAAAAACTATAAAACCAGTATAAAATTTATTTAGTCATTTAATAATAAATTATAATTAATCCAAGATGAACTTATACTGTCCTGTTATATTGAATTCTAAGTCTTATTATCCATTTTCATTCTACTTATACAAATAAGAAAAAAGTTTTTATGATCTGAATAAAGAAAACATGTAAAACAAAAGAAAAAAAAATGATTTTATGAATTTTAGGTTCTAGTTTTTCATAAACTTCATAAGAATACTCCTCAAAAAGTAAAACTTAACAAATGAAAATATCTTATTGTGTGAATATGTTAATGAATGACTGTAAGCATAAATAAAAATATACATTAAAATAAATCATAGATTTCTAATGCACTTGCTTAGCAGTGCAGCATGTCACAAGCTGATGTTTACTCCTGTTAGCCAACCTACACACCCAGCTAAATATGCTAAATGAATATCTATTCACATAATAAAATAATCCTAGTAAAAAAATTACATGAAAAATCTTATCATGACCACTTACCATAAAGTAATTAAACAGTTACATTTTCTTTTTCTTTACAACTAAATTAGCAACGTAAAATACCACACATATGTATTATATTTGGGGAAAAAAATGCAATTCTATACCAGGGTGGCCAATCCAAAAAAATATATCTTTATATTAGAATTGGGCCCATTACAAACATTTATTGGAGTGAAAAGTTAAAACAGACTGATATATTATTGTTTTTGTTCTTTTCCATGTATATACAAACATAAATAATATAATAATAATGCAATGATCAAATAATATTTAATTTATTTACTCTTTTATTTTAATTATTTTATTTTATTTATTTTTAATTTTTAACTCTTTCACACAGTTTTTGCAAGTCGATCTAATGCATGTATTTGCGTATTATAATAGATGTTGCAGGTTTTCGTCTGTTAAATTTGAACCCAATTTACGTTTGATAAATTTCAATTTTGAAAAAAATAGATTCACAGTAACAGAAGCAGCATACTAAAATAGAAACAATTCTGGAATTTGTTTAAAATAACTCTAAAAACAAAAATATTGTACAAAATAGTCACATTTTGTACAGTTGTAATGAATCTCGCAAGACGTAAAACTATTCAAGGTGGACCACAGGTTGGCCACCCCTATTCAGTACTACAAAAATCTGACCTTACAATTACATAGCTATATTTTTCATTTTAATATATTCATTTTTAAAAAATTAATAACTCACAAAAAAATAAATTGCAGTCATTCTGTGTCAAATCTTTTTTTTTTTTTCATTAAATAAAAGGGAAAATACCTTATATGTGTATACCCCAAAGCACTTTCAGTGACAACTAAATCTTCATCACATGATTCTAGCTTATCTAAAAATTCAGTAGGGCTAATTGAATCATCAAGGGATAAGATCATCTGAAATGTAATAAATAAAAATTCAAATTTCAAAATTTATTAACTAATTTTTAAGGAGATTTATGAATTTTGAAAATAAATTGATAAAATATGTTTAACTAAAGGGAAAAAACTCCAAGAAATATTTAACAGTTTAATGCTCATTAATCAATTACATAATAAAAATTTAAATACCAATTTTATTAAATACAAAAGAATTTGCACATTATTCTTCTTATGAAAATTCAATTTTCAATTTTACGTTAAATGTTTGCATATTGTTAGATTATTTCATTACACTGAATAAACTGCAACAGATCACAAAAACTGAATATTTATTATTTCACACATTGAAAGCAAAAATCATTAGAACAATAAAATTTGGTAAATCATATCATCAATATATTCGTCCTCAATGGCGAAGTTACATTATTTTAATTTGCAATACTTGTATATTAATGTCACAACAGCCAAATTAGCAGCCATTTTCAACAAAAATCTGATTCCCCCCCCTGTTATGATATTAAAGCAGGATTCACTTGGCATAAATTTGGCTGCAGCGACATTAATACTAAGTACAGAATTTGTTTTTATCTCTTGTTGTGCTACTATGTCTCCAGTTGCATGGGAATTGTCAGAATGTAAAAAAAGGAGGGAGGAAAAAGAGAAATTGCATTCTTAATCTAAAAGACCAAAAAATTTTCTAATATTGTCATAAATAGCAACTTATATAAAAGTCGAATAATTCATTTAACAATAAAGTAATGAAATGAAATATGAAATCAATGAATAATATCCTGTTATATACACTGCTAGCCACAAAATGCAACACCCTGAAGGAAGCATGCAAACCATGTGAAATTTACGTCATGTATTGGTGGCGATGAAATATGCAAATCATTAGCATTATAGCACAAACTTGCATCCCGGGTGACTTTAGCACCATGTAAGGGGAGAACAGATTGGCGATTTGAAATATGGCAATTGTTTTTTCGTGCCCTTTTGTGTGTGTGTGTAAGTTGTTTACCTACGCCTTGTGGAAGACACTGAGTGTCTTTTGACCAAGTTTCTGAATTCAACCAAGGAAGAATAGTAGCCTATAGGTATTGCAGATTATCTTTCAGAGAAATCAGTCAACGTTTTGGATGAAACCAAGCAACTGTGATGCAGATTTGTCATCGTTGGATGCAGGAGGAAATGACGGATTGATGGGGATGATTGCACCCACCTTGTTGCACCACTTCAGCACTTGCAGTGGCATAGCTACCAATGGGCTAAGTGGTGCCATGCACTGGTGCCCTCAAACTCAGGGGGGGGGGGGAACCTTCAGACCCTGACCACTAAGCAACTTGCAATTTCTCCCAAATTTAAGATATAAATGTTTGCAACATAACTACAATCAACTCAATTCAGTTAAAAGTAATTTTGAACTTGTTATTGCCTTAAATTATTTCCATTGTTTGCTTAGTGTTGCAAAATTTATTTATTGAAAAGTTTATATTTTCATTTTTTCTAATAACTGTTACATAAAAATAAACCCCATGAAAAATCTTACCATACTTATTACAACTTAAAAAACCCCTACACAAGAAGAAATTCCTTCCTAGTTAAATTCTATTTTAATAAAAATGTTTCATAAGATAGTTTCCTGTTTCGATATTTTGCAATCTTCTCGTACCTGCAATAGACTGATGTAATTTTGCACCCCCCTCCTCTGCTCTTTTGCAGAGGTGTGTGTGTGTTTTAAATATTTATATATAATAATATTGTATTCTTTTTTTCTTGTTGATGCATATTTTTTGTATAATTTCATGTTTTTCTCTGGGGATATTTTTGTACCTCTAAGCCTCTGGATGATTTCCATCCTCCCCTATAAAAAAATAAATAGCTAGGGCTTTCTCAACGATGTTTTGTAGCATAGCAACACATTTCCTCTTTAACATCTGTAAGTACTCAAGCACACGAGTATTGCATAAATTATATAACTAAAATTATGGATAAAAAAAACTCAGTGGTGCATTTAAGCGCAAACAACACCAAAAAAGAGAAGATAGTATACAGAAATCGTAGTTTTCTATATTTAAAATATTTATATATTTTTACTTGATAAAACTCAAAAAAGATAGGGCCCTCCTTTTTTCCTCACCAGGGCCTTCGGATACCCAGCTATGCCACTGAGCACTTGCCATCAGCCATGTTCCAACAGGATAATGCGCGACTACACATGGCACACAATGTTCAATTCTTCTTTACCCATCAGATTGAATTGCTTCCTTGGCCTGCTTGTTCACCAGATCTATCGCCAATCGAAACATGTGGTCCATACTTGCACAACAACTGGCCCAGGATACACAACCCGCTGCTACACCAGATCAACTTTGGTAATATGTGGAAGCTACATGGACTGTTGTACCCCAAGGATACATCCAAAGCCTCTTTGATTCAATGCCGAGGCGAGTGGCAGAGGGTATAGCCAACAATGGTGGCAACACTAACTACTGATTTTGTCATCATCTGCACGTCTTAATTGTAACTGTTTGATCTTTGTGCAACATGTTATCTGCCAAATAAACTTTGCTGTGATATCTTTGATCCATCTTGGTGTTGCATTTTGTGTGGTCAGCAGTGTATATATAAATATTAAATATTAACAGTAAACAGCTTTTAGTATAAATGAAGAACTAAATAATTTATAGCAGAATTGATAAAAGAAATAAAACACTTCATCTAATTAAGCTATATATAGTTCAGAGTATGGAGTAAAAAGTGAGAAAGAGTTACATTAATATAACACTATAAAGCAGCATGAGGACCACTGGCAACGGACCTCCTAATTTTTAATCATGGTCAAGTGATGAGGATGAAACCTAAACTGGCACCCCCCACCCATGGAGTAATACTAAAGTATATCTACTATCCACAACAATTTAAAACACAAATATATCCCCAATAAATATATTCTATAGTCCTAAAAAAATATAAAGTCAAAAATTTGTTTTTAATTTATAAATACAAAGGCAAATCTTTATAATTTACATATGTTTTAAAGAATTAAAAAATTTATATTTAATTAATTAAATTAAAATATTTTTAATGTAGTTATTTAAAATATGTAACTAAATTAAAATATTTTTATCAAGAGAAAGACATTTAAATATAATCTATAGGAAAAATCAGCTTCAATATCATACATAAAATAATCTTGATGCAAAATAATATTTAAAAATATTTTATTACTATTTGGCAATATCCTGATATTAGCTGATTAGTTAAAATAATCAGGTAACATTTCATTTTTAAAATGTAATAAATTTATTCAAATATACAAAGTTTTAAATTTTACCACAAGTATTGGTACAGATTTAAGACCACCAAGATTTCTTTTCTGCAGAAGAACTTTCTCCTTTTTTGCTTTTCGACGTTGATTCATCTATTTCAGAAACAAAGGATAATATATGTTAGTGTAATTTGATACAGTACAAAATAATACTGTTCCATTGCTTATTTTTCAAATAAGTTAGAAATTAATATTTCAACATATTTGAGCACTAAAAATTTACTTTCAACAAAATAACAAATTTTTCAAGCATTAATTCAGGACCTAGTTACACAAATCAGATTTGTGCTCTGAATAAATTTTAATTAAAGAAAAATATATTGAAACAGCAATTTTTTTTTAAGGAGAGGACTTAATATAAAAAAGAAAAAGAGCAGACAATCAAAAAATAAGAGAAATTAAAGCTCACGGAAAAATGAAGTAAAAAAATCAATATAAAAATAAAAATATTCACTATTTGATAGCAAATGATGAATAAATTTATATATTTAATTGCTTCATTGGTACAAGAAAAATACCTTGCTAGAGAGCTTTACAGAATGTATTTGGATCCAGTAAGTGAGTTATATCTCGCATATGTTTTGACAATTTTAACAGAATTTGAGAGGATTAATTTGCTCTTCCATGCTGACCATTGCAAACTACTGAAAGAAGTAGAAGATTTCCCCCTTACTCTTCTAAGAAAAATAATTCACCCTAAAAGTGGAAAGCTAGAAGTTGACATAAGTTTAAACAAGCATTTACTTGCCAATTGAGGAAGTTTATTTTGGATATGTCTTATTGAATAAATTGACAAGCAAAAGTAAAATAGTTTCTCTAGAATCTACAAAATAAATCTATCAAAGATGTCAATTTTCTCAAGACTTCATGTGAGCAACTTTTAAACAGAATCCCTTCTAATTATGTAACTTTAAAAAAGATAAATAATTTTCTCCCTGATATTTTTTAAACTCAAATAGTCCTTTTTCTGATCTGTCTTTAGAATTAAAATACCAACTTTGGAGAATCAATGGAAACAAATTTTTAACATACAGTTGAAAGACATCTTTCCTTCAGAATCTGAGTTTTTAAATTATGGAGAATTATTTTTGTATCACATTTTTAATATATAAGACGAGGTAGGAAATCCATTTTTAAGAGATTTAGTTACATTTGCTTTAAAGCTTTACAGCCTACCCATAAGTAATGCCACAGTGGAAAGAGTAGTTTTGAGAGTGACGTCAACAAAGGAAAAACCAAGGAGTTGAATGTGCTCTAACTGTTGGATTCAATTCTCAGAATCAAAATGACTTTGGAAGAATGAGGGAATTGATGTGATTTTATTCCACTGTCACAAACGTTTTAATATAATTCAAAAATTTATAAAAAGACACAGCAGATCACAATACTGAGCAGGAAGAATTTGAATGCATTTTAAAGGAATTAAATTAAAGCATTTTAACCTATTTTTAAAAGTTTTACAAAATTATCAAACTTTAAAAAAAAATTATATTTATGAATTGCGAGTGAAAATTGATTCACTACTTTTTGCTAATTGTCTGTCTCTTTATGCTACTTTTCTGCATAAATTTCTGGTAACTCTGGTTTATGTTCAAATACCTCACACACATACTTGAGGGAGGCTCTGTGGTAAACACCAATACTGTGTTATTGATCAAGCTTCACAATTATGACCTTTGTTTGTATTATAATTCAACATTCAGTTTGTTTTGAAATATATCATTTGGTTTGTATATTACTGAACTCATGAGCAGAATTAAAGAATGATATTCTGTTTGGACTTAACAAACTTGGTTTCTGTTATACAGTTTCTTCAACAATTTATTTATACCAACTTTGGCAAAACAATTCTAATACATTTATCATACAGATCCTGATTTAAGGATTTTTTTAAAAAATATTTTACAAACCGACATAATATAGAAATAAAGCTTACAGAATAAAGATAAAAAGAATGTTTATAATCTGAATCAAAGAATTTTTCAAATAAATGCATATGTTCTCATTCTAATAAAAACTTTAACAGAAATAAAGAGTTTTTTTCTAATATCAAAAAAAATTTTAATTCTGTTTTTTAAAAAAAAAAGATTAAATGAATATTTCTCAAAATTACCTGATTTTTCCTTTCAACCCTATTCAAATCACGCTTTTTACGACTAAGAGTCTTAACATCACATCTACCTGAAATTTTAAAAAATAAGATATACTTTATTTGCACACATCTTTTTCATATACATATCCATGTATATATTTATATATATCTTTGCATGATACATCAAATTTGAAAATTTTAAATCATGAACATATTTGATGTATAGTTGCCTTATAATGAATCTTAGAATAATGATCTCAACTGATGTTTGTTGATAAAATTAACAATATGAGATTTATTTCATAAATCAATAAGAGATAGAGGTGTCAGATGTTTGTAAAAAAGTAAAATAAAAAATATTAATATATAGCTCAACAGTTATTGCATTAGGCTGATATGAAAACATTGGCACTTGCTTAACCCGGGACTTCACGCGCAGGTTATGTCATACCCACTGCCTAACTTTTTTCAAAACTCCATCTAATCCTTTCACAAAATGAATAGTTTCTCATATAGCTAGCTGGCTTTAAGGTCATAACCTTTGAGAGGCCTTAGCTTGTAGGCGAATTCTAAATGTATATTTTTCGACACAGCCTCTTCGGTATATTATAGCTGATGCGTGAATCACTGCTACTGTTCGAAATGCACGAGCACGCTTTAAAATCCTTCTTATGCATTGGCACATTATTATAGTTATAATGAAGAAATGTGATATTTAAGTATAATTTAACAGATACAGTATTTAATAGTTATAGTGCAACAGTATTTTCGGATGAAGAAAGTCTCTTTGTGGGAATGATGAGGAAGAATCGAATGATGAGTATAATAGCAAGCATGATTCCTCTACTGAAATCTATTCAGATAATTTAACTGAGGAAGTAATTATCATCCTTGACAAAATGACAGCATCATATTCAATTGTTATAAAAAGTAATTGTTAGCCTATGACAATATTTTTTATGTTGTTCAACGTTGCGTCAGTAAATGCTCAAATTATTTTTGTTGTATGTTTGGTTAAATTATAAGCATAGTTTGACAAGTTGTCAATAACTTACATGACATCCCAATGTTGTCAGTAATCCAGGAATATAGTATTACTTGGACGGCAAGCGATGTGGGTGTTTCAAATGTGCCGCCATTAACGAAATGTAAACAAACCCGGAGGACGGGTGAAAAACGAGTGGAGTTGAGAAACAGCTTTTGCTGATGGCAGCTGTGCACAGGAGATCTGATCGTCGCTTGTGACGTCACGGTGCTATCTGGCCACTCTGGAGTTTCTCAATAGTTTACATCGCTTGTTGTGGAAGTGATACAATATGCAAATTATATTAGTGTATAAATACGGATCGCTACCGCTGTGAAATCAGTATCTCTCAATTTGCCTCCCTGCGGGAGGCGTCTCTCTTCTAATGGTTTTTCTATTTCACCCTATCTTCAGGGATACTGGGTATAAGCAATTATTGCTGGCACCCGAAACATAATTTTCGTTTCGTTCGTGAAATCAGTAGCAGTTGGGTTTCTCAGCGAGCAGCTGACTCCATACTGTACTCATGTTTTTGAGCAAGGTGCTCAGTTAAAATGTTTTTAACTGTTTTTTTATTGTAAAAATGTCACTGTAAATTTCATCATTTGAATCATCTTCAATAAATGTGGTTGTTTACGAAATTCTCGTCTTTGATGAAAAGTCCTCCACACCCGTTATTTAATTTTAAGATCCACTGTTAATAACCCTGCTAGTTAGTTAGTTTTTCACACTTTAATGTTGGAAGTGTAGAACTTAAGATAGGAAGACAATTTTGTTAAGTAGTCGGAAACCTCCCTGCTAAACATCGAACCAGATGCTGATTTCTGAAGCGTCTTGGGTTTTGATTGACAGAAGAATGTAAAAACCAGCAAGCAATGCTTCTGCAAAATTTTAAAAAATTAAGATCCAGTGGAAACATCACACTCGCAACGAAGACTAAAGGAGTGTATAAACAGTGTACTAAATGCCCTAATAAAAAGAATCAAAAAACTAAATTTATGTCTGAAAAGTGTAATAAACATATTGTATTTCCTACTTTTCTTCCTTTTTCAACTTTGTAAGCAAATTTTATGGAAAAAATGGCACGAGATACCCTGCGCATGAAGTTATTGTAGTTTTTTCGTGCTTGCGTAAAGTGCCTTGACAGCAATTTATAGCCAAAGATATTTAGAAGTTATGGTAACTTATTTATACCATCCTAAAGACAATTTCTAAGCATTTTTTGGAGAAAATAAAAATTTGTTAAAATTCATCAAAAGAATATGGTTAATATGTATCAAAAGTTTTCAAAAAACTAAAGAATTTCAGCAATATAACTGAAGCAATAACATTACAATTTAGCATTTTTAATCATTGAATTAGAATGTAAGCTCTACAATTTAGAAAATATCACGACTTTTTAAAGCGAAGGGATTTTAAAAAGACTTTGTTAAACTACAGCATACACAGCAAAGTTTCCTAAATAAGTGTGCATTTAAAAATCTACCCATTTTGCAACTTGAATACAAGTAAAGAGGAAAAAAAATTGGTTAAATCATATTTTGGTGCACTCATTGGTGACAAAAATTAGGCTCTAAGTTTGACAACAAGCTCATCAAAATGGAAACAATTTCTGGTAACCTTATTTTAAATATCATTAAAAAAATTTAAACCCCTTTTTTTTTTTTCACTAGAGGAAACAATCTAAAAAGTGCATTTCAATCTCTTTTACATTAAACTGGAATTTTTATCAGAAAGAAGAGAAAAAATTCTACATAATGTTCTGCATAAAGACCATTTTTCATTTTTACACTAAATAGAATTATATTTAGAAAAGAGGAGAAAATCTATGTTTGTAGTACACTTCAGGGTGGTAAAATAATGGACAAAAACTTCATTTCATTCATTTTTTAAGTTAAAATGCAATTGTTAACAGAAAGAGAATCCACACATGTTAATCCACACATAAGGTCAATGATTCTTTTACACCTCCTTCCCCATAATTTTTTATCCTTTTTATTAAACTTTTGCTAAATTCTTTTATTTCGTGTCATACTATAATTGCTAGGGAGCCACAATTGATTTTCAGACATGATGTCATCTTATTTCATATTCCGATGATTCTGAATTTGAAAATCAAATTTTGCACCATCTTGGTGCAATTTTAAAAAGACACTAAAAAGTGTTTCAAAGGAAAATTTTACCAAAAAAATTAAATTAAATTCATTTATTGAAAATTTTGTAGATCTTTCATATTTGTACAATAAACAGACTTATATAAACATAACTAAATATACAAGAACTCATTTAGGAACTAGTATTTTACAACTTATAGACAGAGCTATATACACCTTACACACAAAAAGATAAAATTCTCTGAATTTTAAAGGTTATATCACAAAGAATTTCCTGACAGATTATTTGTAGCACAACAATTTTGAAATTTTTAAAATTATGCCCGCCAACGTTCTCTTGGACATAAGGCATCTTGTAGTCCAATATAAAGCAGATGTTGCACTAGCAGGAGGGAGAACTCCACAGGTATCTTGTATGAGAACATGAAGTAGAGCGAGGCAATCGGATAAATGCGTGGATTTACAGAGAGGGCAAAGCAGTGAATCAGCCAGGCCGATCTTAAACAGATGGGTCTGCAGGTAATCATGTCCAGTGATGACACTGAAACTATGCCACTCCCTCTCCACTCCTAAAAATTAAATACTCTCTAAATTCTTTTGAAAATTCCAATGCATCCTCTCAATACCATATTTGGTTAAATTTGAAAAGTTCAAAATTAAAATTCTCAATAGTCAACAACCAAACCAGCATATCTGTGATGCTTTAACTTTCATTACAACACCTTTGAAAAAATTATTTTAATTATGGTAGGTTGTGTGTAGGAATTATGGATAATTTAAATAGGCACTTAAAAATGATATGTGATAGATATTTAAAATGATTCGTCTGGATACACTGAACCCCCCCCCCCCAAAAGCAATTATTGCATACCAAATATAAAATAATTTTTATAGTCGGGTAATAATTTGTTAAATTTTGTACACTTTTGTGCTTTTTAATTATATTAATAAAACAAAAAAGCCTCAGTAGCAAAAAGAATTGAATGGTTGTTTCTTAGCACACACACACATAGACCTGATCTGATTAAATTTCAACCAATTTTGCAGAGAAAAATTTTCCACGTGCATATCTTTCCTACCTTTTCTGGTGAGGTCCTAATTTTACTCACCGCTTAGCAATCTTACTCCCAAAGGAGTAAATGTAACCCTATTTGATGCTGACTTTACCAGGATTCCCCTTTCCACCATCAGTCCTATTTCTGTCATTTCCAACATCTTTCATTTTTTTCATGGCCAACAAATTTGATAATACCATGGATAAATGGAGTGACTCTACTGATACTTGTTTCATTTTTATTGAATGATAAAGATAATAAGTGGTGCTTGGATTACACACGTGAATTCAGATTTGATTATATCCAAATATAAATATCTAAAAATTGTGGTGAAGATATGTGTTTGAATGAGTGGAAGTATATTATTGACAGTTTTAAAAAATGATTATATACGAAAATTAGCAAAAATCATCCTAATGCACCCTCTAACAAAGAAGGGTACCTTACTATACCATCTATCATATAATACTTAGCTAATATACTGTCGATTACTTTCATTAAATCAAAAGTCATCACTAAATGGTGTTATATACAGCCCATAGAGGAAAAAATCCCACACATTTTCAAAAACATTAAAAATAAAAATAACAGCATTTGATTATATATTTTGAATTGGCAAAACTGGTCAACTGCAGTGGTGCTCAAAATAATTTTTCAGGAGAGGGAGGGTTGAGGGTGAAAAGTCCACCATTCTTGTTCAATTTGCCCCTAAACATATTCTTTTGAGTTCGTCAATTGTCAAAAACAAAAAACAGTAAAAAAAATTAATTGAATAAATAATTAACATTAATTAATAAAATAAATTATTAACAATGAATACTTAATTAAATTCCCTTAATTAAAATCCCTTTTGTGTGTCGATGATACAATACGCAAGTATGGAATTTTCAATACTTATGTACTAGCGTCACTGCAGCAAAACTGGTGCCACATATCAAAACAACAAAAAGTTTGTAATATGGTTTTATACGAAAAAATTAATCAGTCAGAATTAGGTGGAAAATAGCATGATTCACATAGCATCAATTTTGCTGAGGTGCGCTAATACGTAAGTAACGAATTTTCTTTAATATGCAAATATATAATTGTCTATTTAAAAATTTTAACATTTGTATTTTAAAATTGCATTATAAGAATGTGCTTGATTTAATTTTAATTTGTATCGCACTCTACTGTAGAATGAGGGTTATTAACAACATACTCATAATTTTGAACCATTGTCAGATGAGAAAGATGACATTTTAGCTGACACCTTGACGGATTTAACATGCACCAGTCCCTCTACAGGGCAGGTTTTCCATAACATTAGGGTCTCTAACTTGTTACGAGTTGGCGCCCATTGACACCCAACTACTGCGGCAATGTGTGTTTGGTTTGACATATTACAAATTTTGAGCAAAGTTCGATAGTTTGGAAACTTGTTAAAGAGATCGGAAAAAACAGCTAATTTCGCCAAGAAGCATCCTACATTTCAAGGTGCTAGTTTGATATCACGGGGCAGGTGCCAAGTTGTTGTTTATGTTCGCCAAGATGGGCGATAACATTACAATATGGTTACCTTGATATTTTTATCATCTGGTGATGTGGTTGCCATGGAGATAACGTATATTAGAAATAATTTTTATTGGTTCTGTTCCCTCGGTAATCCTATTAATTTCTGACGATTTTATTTCGATTTCTTTTACAATTTAACCATTTTCATTACAATTCCGAATCAAACTATATTTTAGTCTTCTGTTTTATTTAATGCTATTTTCGAATATGGATAGTTCTAATATCATTGGTGAGAACTAGGATATTTTTTTAAAGAGTGTTATATTTTTAATTACTGCTATAAATCGTTTATTTTCAACTTATTTTACTTTTTAAAAATGTCTTTTTAACGTTTCTTGTTCGATGAAATTCGTTGACGAAATTTGCAGTTTTTAGAACATAGCAAGCTTTCAGTACTTTTTAGTTGCTTTCATTATCAATTTTAATATATATTATGTAATTATTTTATTAATAATATAAAAATACAATTATTATAATGTGTACTACTCATAATATTCGTTATTTGTAATAACTGTTGTTTATTTTTAAGTATTATGTAATTTATTTCTTATTATTATGTTATTTATTTACAATTATTTTGTTGTTTTTTATAATTATGTTAAATGAGTTCTTATATTTGTACGATTCTTATTGTATTACAATACGATGATTATTCTTTTTTATAAAATCTATTACATTCTATTATATTATTATATAAAATAATAAAAAGTAATACTAAATGAATATCTAATGAATTATTACTATTTAATATTATATATAATAATTTCTATAAAATTATATTACAAGATTATAGTGTACTGCATAATATTACTATTAGTAAATATGATTTTTTTTATAATATATTGATAATATTTATTGATCTTGATTAGTCTCAATCTATTCCTAAATTCTTCATTTGAAATCAATTTTAATGTTTTTCAAAACAGTTCAGACTCCAGAAAAATAATTTTAATTATTTTTCTGGAGTCTTACCGCTATGCCGCCATCTTGGATTTCATTCCAACGGCATGCGCTGCTTAGCGTGATTCTTTTAGCGCCGTGCCCCGTGATATCAAACTAGAACCAATAGTAGTAAAATTTCGCCAAAATGGTTGAATGCTTCTTGGAGTGCCTGCTTCCCGCAGGGAAGCTTAAACTCCTATCCTGGGAGAACTTTGGTTCGGCTTAACCTTAGTCCTTTGTGGTCATGAAGATTGAAAAAATTTAAGAAATAGAGATAAATTAAATACTTGAGAAATTAGCAGTTACTTTAAGTGAAAAATAAAAGTATTAAGTGAGTGGAATATGTCTGTGAATGTGTGTATTTAGTGAAAATAATCTGAGATTGATATAGAACAATAGCTAATTGTCGAATCGGCCACTTATCCCGCTAAGTGTTTTCTCGCCAAATCGATAAAGGCACCAAATCTGGTAACCCTTTCGATTTTTGTATCAGTGAGCGAGAAGTCGGAGTGTGTTGTAGTAAGGTTGCTACTTCAAAACACAACACGCAAAATCGCGCCAAATAAGCGATTTTCCATAATTTGGCGGACCAGTGGCCGATTCGACAATTTCACCTTTTAAATTGACCGCCAAAGATCTATTCTGCGTGATTTCAAAATCAAGCCAAACGAATAGCGTACCGGTAACGAAACAGTTCGTTTGATTTACAATCATATGTACCGAAATTGTATCAAAAAATTGGTGCATAAAAAAGGGACAGAAAAATTCTTACAGCTGTTCTAAAGGTAATCTTAAAAATAAAGTTGGAAAAATCAAACCTTGACTATGTTTTTTCCTCTTGCCTTTTTCACCCTTATGGGTCTTATTACACTGTTTCAACGGCCCATGGCGATGAACTTCTTGTGATTCAAGCGGCATTTTCTATACCTAGTATTCAATGTAATATTTTTCTCGAGATATCACATGCGTAAAACTAAACCACATGTGTTCGTGACTATTTACATTCAGTATTTGCAACAAAGAGTTAAAATGTCCCCTATCTTGCAACTACAAATTTGACGGCTTCCCCATATAAATCTGAGTACGCTAAATAAGTTATTGCCAGATTCTGAACATATTCAAAGCAAAGCAATGGCAGAAAAGTAGCACTTAGCAAAAGTATGAAAAGAATAAAAATAATAAATCAGGAATTGTAAACATACTACCATTATCTTAGGGACACTAAAATTATATATATATATATATATGATAGTTCGGGAAATCTTCAATAACGTGGGCTGGATTTTCTACCGCCAAATTCTCTTTTCTAGCTGAAGATCGATCGCCAAGGCGTATCCTTGAGAGGAACCGGTTTGTAGTAACCATATGCGATACCATTCTCCTCAGAGAAAACTCCGCGTAGTAATACATTGTATTCCTGACATTCGGGTTTTCATTTCAGTGTTGATGTTTTCTGAAAATATTACCAGTGTAATTTAAAGGGTCGGTTAAACGATTTCTCGAATTCACATTTTAAACTTTTTTATCTCAAAATGAGATTTAAAAAAAAACTTTATGTACATGTCAACTAAGTTAAATTTCAAGTTTTTTCTTTTCAAAGCAAAGAGTTATTATTTAAATTCGAAGCTAAATTATATTATTTTTATAAATACGAGACATAAGTATCAAATGAAACATAGTTTTAATTTTTTGCCAGAACAAAGGAAAATAATTATTTATAATTATGAAAAAACACACATTTTAGTACAATCAGTGCAGATTGTCTAGTCAAACTAATCCAGAAATCTCAAATATCTTACTATCCTAAATATCTATTATTTATTTTATCTCATCATTACCTTAATTTTTAAAGGAGATAATCACTCAGATTTTTCGAAATAATCGAATGCTTTTCTGAAAAAATTATATTCCTTTATATGTTTTCAGAGATGATTTATTTTTTAAAATCATAGATTATTTTATATTGGATTTTTTTTAGATATAATAGTTACAAGGGTTTTATTACAGTTTGGAAGGGAATATATACTTATATACAGTACAATATCTTACACATTTCATAATTTTCATTATATTTCTCTTTTTTTTTAACTACAGATTTTCGAAAAAAATAGTGATTTACAAAAAGCTGTTGATATTGTATGAGTTCCTGAATAGTATAAGAAAATTCATTTCTGCTCCTGATAATAAAAGTAGCCACGGTAACCTAGTGGTCTAGGTAACGGACTCGTGGCCGGTGTGTCATGAGTTCGAGCCGAAGACCCGCATTGTAGGGGGGGCAATGCATAAAAAATCTATCGATGCTTAAACGTTCTCTCGTTGGTGTGGTGTAGAAGTTAAGAGAGGGGTTGCCAGCTCAGGTGTTGTCCTCGTCTCTTGACCGTGGTTCAAAATTACGAGGTCCATCTTCAAAAACCCTCGAGTAGCTGAATAGTGTAATGCTAATATTTATTCACTCAAGATAATAAATGTGTTGAAAACAAATCTCGATTTATCCATGTATAATAAAGCTAGAATTTTCAACAACCAAAACATCACGGCTTCTAGGATTCCTGGAAAGGGTGACTGTAAATTGATATCTTTGTTGCACCACTTTGAATTCATCAATCAAGAGTTCATTAGGGTTATAAACATATTAATCTTAAATTAACATTTCAAAATTTAGTATTTTTTTTTATGAAACTTATCAAAATAAAAACTCTAGAATTAACTAATGTCTTTTTGAATCCTCCTTGATATTATTCCTTTTAATTACTTTTACAACTTTGCATACATCTGTGTAAAATAATTAAATGATTTTTTTTTTCTAAACAGGACATAAGATGTAAAAATTCTTTTCATTGAAAATGAGTGATTTCCATTTTGTACAGTTTATATTTCAATATTTGAACCATATGAAACTACAATTATAGCAAAAGTTATAATTGACATAGTTTAAATATCCATGTAAAAATTAAAATAGAATTGAGACAATGATGAAATAACAAAATTTATGTGCTCTTTAATCCATTGTCTTCTTACACTATTAAAATTCGAAGGTAAACAAACGTATCTATGTATCTATCTATCTATCTATCTATGTGCGTCTATCTTCTCACGAACAGCACCACGCAGAAAGTCGCGGAAGGTACCAAAAGATCGGGAATTTTCCGGGGAAGCCGTATTGCCTATTTATATTCCGATATTGTAATTAGTTAAAAAGATATTAATTAAAAACCTTAAAACGCCGAATTGTTTTACTCCTGCCGGTTGCTTACTCGGCGGAACTTCCCTTCCGTTTCGGCCGAGCGGTAATCTTACGTTTTCCACCATATTAAAATTGTCATCCGATTTTCGGTGTCGAAATTAGACAAAAAATAATTACAGAATCGGAAAGATCATTTATTTCGCCACAACACGGTGTAATTTTTTTTTGTAAAATAACGATATTTTCTATTTTTTTCGAATTTTTTAAAATAGTGTTAAAACGGACGCGTTTTTATGAAAATTATTTCTAAATCGTTGGGTATGAATTACTTTTCGTGTTATTAAATCGATATTCTACACTAATTAACTTCAAGCCTTTCTCTTTTAGATCCATTCATTTAAAAAATAAAATTCCCAAAACTTTTTTTTTTATAGAATTTTTAAAAAGTAGTCTTAATTTTTACTTCACATTGAATAACTTCGTCATTTATGAAGGTAATCTCACAAAACCTTTTTTCCGTGTGTACAGTAATATTATCCGTAACATATACGAAGATTGAAAAAATTGCTTCAAAATTACGGATCCCCTCAATTAAAAATTAAATTCAATTTGAACCTCCCATTCATTAGTATCGCCTATTTTCACTTCTGCTATACGGCTCCATAGCGTGGTTGTCTAGAGCGCGTCGGTTTCGCTAAACATCTAAATCCTTCTCTTGTCTGGGTTCGAATCTACCGAATTTGATTTTGCTCGTTTCTGCTTATTTTTCCCACGTAAATTAATTTTACTGATAAATACTTATTTTAACATGATCCTCTGTTATTTTAATGTACTTTTCATTTTTTTTTTTTTTTTTTTTTTTGCCTTCAAAAAGGTTTTTTTTCTGATTTTTAATCATTCAAAGTAATTTCTATCTTTTTCAACAATTCGATTTTGTTCATTTCTGCTTATTTTTCCCACCCGTAAATTAATTCTTCAATGATTGAATTCACTTGCTGCATCCCCACTGATCTGAAATTTACTTCATTTTCAGTGTTGCCATTATGTAAGCAAATGGTATGTCACAATTAATTGCTAAATGAGCATTTTTAATCAATTTTATTAAAAATAATTAATAAGTTAGTTTTGTATAATATAATTTTTTCCGCAGATACGTGTTTAAATAATTTTAACACAGAGTGGAATGAAAAACTATAAAATTAAAATTAAAAAATTAAATGTTTTTATCAAATAGTATTTTTTTCTTTTTGAATGTTTTTTTCCGTGAATGTTAGCATATAACTAGGTTTTCCCCCAAAAGTGGATTTTTAACACTTATATATGTTTAATCAAACATCCAAACGTTTCAAGAGCTATCTGTAGAATTTTTTTAATTAGTATTTATTGATAATGGATTTAAATTAATATATTTTTTAAAAATTAAAATGCATTCAATGCATTTCTGAGATTCATTTAAAATATTTATCAGTATCGAAATTTTTGTTCTCTTTCATAAAACTTATAGTTTACTTTAAAATAATGCGTAATTGCATGAAACTTTTTTCCCCCCGTGTCGAATATTTTAAAAAATTCTCACAATTTTACTTCAAGAATTAAAATAGTAGTGAAATTTTGTTATTTGAAAAATTTATACTTTCTTTTCTTTTTTCAGCATACAACTATTTTTAAAAATGCTATAGTTTCATTTCCGGGAAAAAACTATCTTTCTTTAAAGAATTTTATAGAAAAAAAACAACTTTTTTTTTTTTTTTACAAAACAATGCTGTTTTGCATATTTTATGATTTTTTCTCATATGAATCAATATCGTTGCGTTTATATAAAAATGATTTTTAAAACTTTCAGAATCAGTGATTTAAAAAATAAAAAGCCGAAAACTTTTTTGAACGAATTGTAATAAAACACTCAAAATACTTAAATCAATCATTTAATAATTTCTTCATTGAAAAAAAAAATTGCATTAAATTTTTTCCCGTGTGTCGATTTTGCTTAAAAATTACGGATTTTTTTTTTGTGATTTTCGTAAAATAAAGTTTTTGCGAGAAATAATATAAGCATTATTTTTGTAACCTTTTTTCTTCAAAAATTAAAGACTATAACTGCAGCACTGCCGTGCGCGGTCAATGCGAAGGAGGATGTCCGCCTCGCAGAAACCCGCCGGTCGCCTTTTTTCATACTTGTCTTAAATTGTTTCTCCTACTGGACATTGCGTCGCCACACATCATTACACACAAAAAAGGAAATATTCTGAAATATATTTTAATTCTCTCTTCTTCAATGATTGAATTCCCTTGCTGCATCCCCACTGATCTGAAATTTACTTCATTTTCAGTGCTGCCATTATGTAAGCAAATGGTATGTCACAATTAATTGCTAAATGAGCAATTTTAATCAATTTTATTAGAAAATAATTAATAAGTTAGCTTTTTATAATATACTTTTTTTCGCAGATACGTGTTTAAATAATTTTAACACAGAGTGGAATGAAAAACTATAAAATTAAAATTAAAAAAATTAAATGTTTTTATCAATTAGTATTATTTTCTTTTTAAATGTTTTTTTCAGTGAAATTTTTTAAAAATTAAAATGCCTTCAATGCATTTCTGATATTCATTTAAAATATTTATCAGTATCAAAATTTTTGTTCTCTTTCATAAAACTTATAGTTTACTTTAAAATAATGCGTAATTGCATGAAACTTTTTTCCCCGTGTCGAATATTTCAAAAAATTCTCACAATTTTACTTCAAGAATTAAAATAGTAGTGAAATTTTGTTTTTTGAAAATTTTATACTTTCTGTTCTTTTTTCAGCATACAACTATTTTTAAAAATGCTGCAGTTTCATTTCCGGGAAAAAACTATCTTTCTTTAAATAATTTTATAGAAAAAAAAAACTTTTTTTTTTTACAAAACAATGCTGTTTTGCATATTTTATGATTTTTTCTCATATGAATCAATATCGTTGCGTTTATATAAAAATGATTTTTAAAACTTTCAGAATCAGTGATTTAAAAAATAAAAAGCCGAAAACTTTTTTGAACGAATTGTAATAAAACACTCAAAATACTTAAATCAATCATTTAATAATTTCTTCATTGAAAAAAAAATTGCATTAAATTTTTTCCCGTGTGTCGATTTCGCTTAAAAATTACGGATTTTAAAGATTTCTTTTTGTGATTTTCATAAAATAAAGTTTTTGCGAGAAATAATACAAGCATTATTTTTGTAACCTTTTTTCTTCAAAAATTATTGCTGTTTCCAATCAATATGTGAACACTTGGAATTTTCAATTAAAAATTGAGCCATAAAAAATAATGAAAACTTTAAAGACATTCTAAAGGCTTTGCGCATGCGCGAGAATCATTATTATTATTTTTTTCCCCTCTGTTTAACGCTCAGTGGCCAAGGTCAAACTTGATGTTGCAATATTTTTTCCGTTATTCATTACTAGATTAATTATGTAATGACAACACTGTATAATCTGTTTTTTTCTGGATAAAACGATAGATTATAGTTTTCTGGACTATACTTTAGCTACCAGTATATAACGATTCATTGGCAAATGAAAATACCACACATACACACAAACCCTTTGTATTATTTTTAGCTCTAAGAAAATAATTATTGTTAAAATAATGAATATGCTTTGTTTTTAGTAATATATTATATCAGAACGTTTTCTTTGTTGCTTTAAATATACATTTTTTTAAGTAAAAAAGAATTGTTTTCTGTAAATCATTAATCGAAATTTTTCAATCGTTACGTATAAGGATTTCTTATAACTATGAGAAGTAAACCATCTGAACTAAAAAGATTCATACTTTGCTCTTTTAATATCAGTGATTGAATAAATTAAATACCAAACATCATTTATTTGTCACGATGCGGATTTTTTTTTCAAAATAATAATACTTTGCCTATTTTATGATTGCTTCTAAAATGAATAAATATCGATGCATTTAAATGAAAATGATTTTTAAAAAAGTCATTGATCTTTTAGAATCAATGATTAAAAAAATAAAATGCCAAAAAAAAAAAAGTATTTTATAGGAAAAAAAACAACTTTTTTTTTTTTACAAAACAATGATGTTTTGCATATTTTATGAGTTTTTCTCATATGAATCAATATCGTTGAAGTGAGTGGGTGATTTTAAAATTCACCCTGTTTGCCTATTCGAGAATTTTTGGTGACGGACCTCGAAATTTTCTACCATTCTCAAGTGACGAGGACGACACCTGAGCTTTCACCCATCTTTAATAATTACTACACCACACCAACGCAAGAAAAAATTTCGAAAAAGGGGAGTTTTTTATGACATAGTTAAAGAAATCACTCACATCGCGCGCATACACACACACACACAAGTGCTATCGGCCTGAGGGAAAAACACGAAATTTCCATGGGGATGAAGTTATTCACTCGGTAAAACGAAAGAATTGGAAAGTGAGTGGGTGATTTTTAAATTCGCACTGTTTGCCTATTCGAGGGTTTTTGGTGACAGACCTTGAAATTTTCAACCATGCTCAAGTGACGAGGACGACACATGAGCTTTCACCCATCTTTAAAAATTACCACACCACACCAACGCAAGAACAAATTTCGAAAAAGGGAGTTTTTATGACATTGTTAAAGAAATCACTCACATCGCACACACACACACACGCACGCACGCACGCACACACACACAGGTGCTATCGGCCTGAGGGAAACACGAAATTTTCATGAGGGTGAAGTTATTCACTCGGTAAAAGCCCGTGCAACGCCGGGCTAAGCGGAGAGGAAAGAAACAAAGAAATCAAAGTAATTTCGGAAAATAATATTGGAAGTGCTGAATTTGTGAAGATTGAGTGAATATTAACGTCATACTGTTCAGCTACACGAGGCCTTTTGGGGACGGTCCACGTAATTTTGAAACCATCGTCAAGTGACGCGGACGACACCTGAGCTGGCACCCCCTCTCCTAACTACCACACCACACCAACGGGAGG
>BMAO01006892.1:0-37141 GCA_019973975.1 Trichonephila clavata
TTCCCCATATTTATAAAGTATTTCTCGACATTTCAAATTATTCTTTCTTTTAACACATTTTATGGTGGTCATAAATCTTGAACTGGTATTATTCAGCTCCTAGCAACAGAATTCTCGGCATTTCATCCAAGAAGTGCAACATTTAACACCCTTGTCCAGTTCGCTAGAAACATCTTTGATATCCCCTTAACCTTCAGTGGAGTTGTCTCGTGTCCCCGTATCCTTTAACTAGTCTCCGTTCATTTGTAGTGTTGATCAGTCGTACTGGTAACTTCATTTCTAGTAGCTCGAAAATGTCAAAACGTATGTGCTTGAACATTAAAGAAAAAATTTAATTCTTCAGGAAGTGGATAAAGGTTTCAAGAATTTTTCCTTGCACAGTTTTTCTTTCTTTCTTTCTTTTTTGACACGTAAGATATGTAAAATAAATGTATTTTAATTTACTATAATGTGTGAATAATTATTGTTTTAATATATAGTGTTCATGAATTTAAAATATTTTTTATGCGGTTCATAAGGAAAATTGAAAGATGAACCTCTATATAGCGAATTTTCCATATAACGAAAATTTTTTCGGGATTTAGCGGTTTGGTTATATAGAGACCCGACTGTATATATGCGTTTATGCTAGAATCATATTCCTAAGAGAATAAAATGAGGATATATATTTATTTTCTTGTCAAAATAAAATATTTAAGCAATAAACTTTTAAAACGACGTTCGTTCAGTTTAAACTATCCTTTTATATGAAAGATAGTCGTAAATATTTCAAATATCGAAACTATTTGAGATAAAGATATATCATTTATTTCTTCGTATATTGGGCTCTTTTTCTCCAATATTTTCTTGAAATCGTTTGAAAAGTAAATTCTTCTTTTGTAGAGATGCAATTGAATCTCTCTAAAGTGTTATGAAAGAAATTTGAGGCCGTGTAAACATTAAGAGCTACAGTTTCACCGTGGAACAAGATATAAATTGGATTTTGTTTGCCAAAACATGACATTTTCTGGCATGAATGTTTGGACATAAGAAATTTCATTTTTCTGTTTTAATACATTTAATACTTCTCCCACGCCTTCCATACATCTATTATTTATTTTGTGAATGAGATGTATTTAGTTTCTAATAACATAAAAGTTTATGTTACATATTTTATAGAACAGATTCCGAAGATTTTTGAAATTGAAAAATTAATATCGAATGTGTCACTAAGAAGAAAACAACAACTTAAAGTCGTATTTAGTCGACATAAAATTAAATATACATTTTTACTGTCAGAAAAATTAGATTCAACATTACTGTACTTTTATTTATTTAAAGATACTGGGGGAGGGGTTTACCCCTGCCCGCCTAACAGGGGACCGAGCCCCCACAGTACAAATTATGCAACAGTTTATACTCATTAATTAAATTGTACAACTGAAATTTACATCTATTATGTAGCTCTTAGTGATGATAGATATTTAGGCGGATACTGTAGCATAAAAGTTCTCGTGTATAAGATAAATAAATAAATTTATTACATAAACACGAAAACTTTTTTATCTACAGAAAAAGATCATGTAGAATTTTTTACTAGGTAAATCCAAGAAAGCAAAATTTAACCAAATTTAAATCCAAATCGTACAAAAAAAAGGAAATGAATAATGAAAATGTAAAATTAAAAAAAATACGTGCAAGATTGCTAACTGTGGAAGAGATTCTTTATTAATTATTAATGGATATTTTATCGGACTTTTTTAATTAACATTGCACTTTAAAGCGACGCCAGGCTATTAGCAACGGACCACGAATTTCTGATTGAGAAAAGGATTCCTCATTTATCATTAACTGAAGAAGATGTTGCTAATATTTTAAAAAATATAAAAATCAATTAAAAAAGATAAATATAAAAAATAACTTCATTCCAAATCTGTGAGCAAATAAAAATATTGTTATTGTACTTGGCGTGTCAATCAAAGGTATCGAATAGGACTTGACATTTAAAAAGATATTAAGTATTCTTTGTTAGATCTGGAAAATAGAATCTCAAGTTGTAGCATTTCGCTTTAATTAACAACTGAACCAATGGATGGCGCTGTCATCTGTACTGATCTATGAATTAGTGAATATTAACGTCGCACTACTCATCTACACGAGGGCTTTTGGAGACGGACCTCGTAATTTTGAACCATGGTCAAGTGACGAGGAAGACACCCGAGGACCACCCCACTCTCCTAATTACCACGCCAAAAAGAGGACGTTTGAACTCTCGACAGATTTAACGTGCATCGCCCCCTTACATGGCGGGTCTTCAGTGGTACTGGACTCGAACTCCTGACATGTCAGCCACGATCCGATACCTTGACCACTAGGCTACCGCGGCCTCTGTACTGATCCGTAATGATTAAAACAGTCTAGAGGTGATTTAGACGCTGAAAATGGTATGTACCTTCTTGGCCACAGACGGATAATATTTGACTTGTATTGATACTGTCTAACCTTTCCTATTTTGTATTATACTAAATACATATCTTATACATATGTACATATACTATGTTTATAACTAATAATCCTTTATTTTTTATCACTTGTGAATTTTCTTGCGTCTTACTAAGCTTATTTGTAAGGTATTCCAGTTAGTACTCGCACTTGAAGCCAATATTTAAATATTGAATTGATACCACTGCTCCTATAATTTGTAAAACATTGACTTATTCAGTTGCTGCTAGGAGCACAAGAGAATCTGTCTCAATGTACAAGTTTTTGGGATAAATTCTATTAGAAACTTCAACTATAATTTATGGCAAGCAATCATAAAAATATAGTTCAACAATGATTTATTTCATCAGTTGGAAAAACCGACGAATTTCAATAGGAAAGGGGGATAAAACCCCCCACATAATTATGCTATTGTTAAATGGTATCTTTTGAAAATCTGTTTTTGGGATGAATTATATTATACCAAGAAACGTTACCTACACTGGTGTCCAAAGTTAAGCATAATTGATAATTATATGAATAAAGAAGGAACTGTAAATCAGAATGGCGGGAAACGTGATTTGCGTGTGTAAAATGGTTATAAAATAAAGGAAACATACCAAAAGAATGATAATTAATTTTATTATCGAAAGTAGCAGTTTGAAAGAAAACTGAGCATAGCAAGGATTCACACTTTAAAGAAAAAATGAAAGAAAACATTAAATAAAATACTGATGCTGCAGTTTAATAAGGCGTGTGGTCACCTCTGATAGCCAGGCACGCTGCACGGCGATTTACCATGCTTCTTAGAGATGATGAATGAGTTGTGGGCTCAAACGGTTCCAAGCTTCTTGGAGAGCTCTCTTCAGTTCTGTAACGGAGCTTAGTGGGTGCGAAAGGGCTGCAATTTGTCTCCCGAGCATATCCCATACATGCTCGATAGGATTTAAATCAGGGGAGTTCGCAGGCCACGACATGCACTGGATGTTTTCCGTTTCAAGGAAGTCATCAATCAGCACCGCTCGGTGACATGGCGCATTATCATCCATGAATATGAAGTCAGGACCAACAGCACCTCGAAACAAGCGAACATAAGGCTCAAGAACTTCGTCTCTGTATCTTTGAGCAATCACAGACCCCGTGTCAAAGAAATGGAGGTCTGTGCGGCCATCCATCATGATACCTGCCCATACCATTACTCCTATTGATGGAAAATGATGTCTTTCCGTTATGTTTCTTCGTTCAAAACGTTTTCCACGTTCTCTCCATATCGTTACCCGCCGAGAATCACTAAGACTCATCCGGGACTTGTCACTGAACATCACATTGGCCCACTCTCCCACACTTCAATGTTGATATTTCAAACTTCAGTTCAAACGAGCGTGCTTATCCGCAGATGTGTGGGGAATGCAAACTGTTGGTCTTCTGGCATACAGGACAATAAACAGTTTGTCTCGAAATTCGTATTCCTGTGGCGACTGTGAGCGCCGAACCCAGTGCTCTGGCAGTACTGCCCCTCTGACGTCATGCACTTATTACCAGATATCGATCTTGGTGAGGGGTTGTGACTCTTGGTTGACCTGATACTGGTTGTTGGGTAACATCTCCCGTTCTTTGAAACCTCTGCCACAGTCTTGAGATCCCAGACTGGTCCACATTCAGAATTCGAGACGCTTCGGTTTGTGATCGTGAGGATTCCAGAATTCGAACGATTCTTCCTTTCGTAAACATGTCCAATTGGCGTCTTTGTGCCATCATTCATCTTGTTTGATGGTTAACAACGTTGCTTCGCACAACAGTTGCACGAAACTTGTCTGAACTGCCTATGCTGCGTGAATCGGTTTCTCCGCGTTCCGACATGCGTCGGTGTTTTGCGCAGGACGTAGTCGACTAAAAAGTACTGCATAAACCCAATGTTTCTTCTTCACCCAATTAATATCCGCAAGAAATTTGGAATAATTTTACGAATATTTACTCCATGTTTTTCGCATTTTACGATTTATGCTTAACTTTTGGACACCAGTGCAGTTTATGGGAGGGCATCGGTAAAATATAGTTCACCGATGGATTTCATCACTTGTATAAAAATTGACGCATTTTAATAAACAAAGGCGAAATAATAAAAGCGCGTTATTATGCTACTATTAAATGGTTAAGGTTTTAAAAATTAATTATGTAGAATGAAACGCACACACACACAATTATGTCAATTTGTTAAGATATTATTTGAAATAATATTAGTAAAACTACAAACTATATAATTATAAAGAATTTGAGAATGATTCCGAATTTCTCTCATTATTTTTTAAATTAACAAATTTATATTTAAATTGGTTTTTGGTAAACTCTCAAACATTCAAGTTTTAAATATTTTGAATTCACAATTGGTTTGAATATTTGTTTTAACCCAAACTATTGCTCTCAAAACACCCCGTGTACAGAGAAGCTAACACACGTCGAAATCAATCAAGGCTCAAAGTGCCGAAATGTGGTGTGGGAGTTTGTAGAGTAGACATACACACTTCTGGTGTCATCCTCGTTACTATATATATAACGGGGTTCAAAAATATACAGTCCGTAGACAATAGCTCTGGAAATCTTCGAGTGAGTGAGTGAATATTGAGTCACCCTGTTCAGCTACTCGAGGGTTTTTGGCGACAGACCTCGAAATTTTGAACCATGTTCGAGTCACGGGGACGACACCTGAGCTGGCATCCCCTCTCCTAATTAACACAACACACTCACGGAAGGGTTTTTTAGCTCTCGACCGATTCAACGTGTATCGCACCCCTACACGGCGGGTTTTCAGCAGTACTAGGCTCGAACTCATGACACGCCGGCCACGAGCACAATCTAACAATGATTTATTTTGTCATCTTGAACCTCAAGAATAAATAGATAGCATTTATATTGCGTCAGGAACGTTTGTACGGTTCTATGAAAACAAATCCGTAGTAGAACCTGATAAATAAGAATCCAAACAAAGTCACATAAGATTTTATTTCATTAATTAACTTTTTTATAAGTCGTGGTTATTTCACTCTTGAATATTGGAAAATAATATTGGTGATGATGTTGTAGCATTTATTTTTATGAAACTTTCATTTATACTCCTGTAATTTGTGATTTTTACCAAATATAAAGTTTGTTTGAAAATGCCATTTTTAAGCTGATCACGGGTTAAATTAAAGGGAGGAAATAAATCATTTGCATCAAAGCATTAAACTAATCCGGTATTTAATATTAACTAGGAAATTTACTGAAAGCTATGAAATGGATATATTGAGTGAAAAAGAAAATATTAGAAAAAATGTTAGCAATTAATGAATAGCTTCATTTGCAGTTGTAGGGGTCACTTAACCCGGGAACAGGCACACACTCGATATTAAAGTTAATAGTCAGGCGGGGTGACTGCGTCACCCCAATCCTTTTTTCATTTTTGTTTTTACTGTGAACGATAAAAAATCGTATTTTATGTGAATAATTTAATTATAAGAGAAAGTATACTTACCTACTTTTAAGAACTTTTCAATTTATTTTTGTTAATTTAAGAAAAAATGCAATAAAACTGAACTAAAATGTTTGAAATGGGCATGATCTTAATAAAGGGGGATGCAAATTACAAAAAATTTTCATGAACATTAAAGGAATAATATTTGCAGACAAAACTGTCGTATTCTTCTAAAGCTATTGTATATTTATCGTCCTTTGATAATCGACAAATAGCATGCAGAACTTTTTCTCGCTTATGTCTTTTTAACAAGGCGAAGTGTATGTTGTGCTACACTCTTACGGGCTTCATGTTTTTCTTGATGGAGTTCTTTAGGTAGCATTTGTGTGAAAATTTTCCTGTCAACTCAAACGTTTCCTGTTCATCACTTTTCTCACATTTACTTTCCCTATCAGGATCAAAATATCCATTATTTCATCAGGTTCTACTCTTGCTTGATAAGTTTCAACTTCATTTGATAGAGATCGCACAGATTTCACAGATACATTTCTTTCTTCCTTCCTTTATAATCTGTTCATTTAACCATAAAGAGCCGCACAACACAGCAATGAAAACCATTAAGGCGTTCACAGGGGAAAAATGTCGTCTTTTTATAGAAAATATTTTGGAAGAAAAGTGGTCGCAGTGGGGGGGGGGACTCAGTAACCCGAAGTACCTTGAGATTGAAAGAAAACGTTTGCCGTTCCCAAAAAAGAAAGAGGGAGATATGTGACACAAATACATTTTACTTTGCATGAAGAATGTCATGTAGGAGGATACTGATACGGTCATTTGTAAAAAATAAATAGTTTTCCCAGAGTGAAACATTTCGTGAGCCTGGGGTAACTGTGTGCCCCACTCGACAGTTCCCGGGTTAAGCAACACGAGCATCTACTTCCGGGGAGGGAATTGTGTCGATCACGATCGACCGGTAGACCGCCTAAAAATGTTACTAGTTAGTAATTATATACAGGAAATTAAAGATTGGCTGACGATACGCAGACGAAGCCTGCTATTGACTTTAACAACAAAAACTAAGTTTAGATAAAAATGTTTCATTTCTCTTAAGTATTTTGAATAATTTCACATAATAAATGTATCACATTTGATATAACTATATTTGGGGCTACTATTATTAAGTTTGTATCTTGCGCTTAGCGTTAAACGCGGTTTTAAAGGTGTTTTTTTTTGTTGTAATTCTATAGGTAAGTACATATTCCGTACTCTTATTATTATGTTATAATAATAACCTTTTCCTTACCTCTCACACACCATACCTACGACATTGGGCAGTAGCATATACAAGAATTTTCAAAGGGAAGGGGGTCGATGGTTGAAGGTTTACCATTCTCGTATCATACCCCACTACGCAGCCAAACATATTTTTTGGATTTTATCGATTGTCGGGAAAAAAAACAGCAAACAATAATTTACTGAATAAATAATTAACATTAATAAATAAAAAAATTAATATCAAATGCTTAATTACATTTCAAATATTATATACATGGGACTATAATGAATCGGGGGAGGGGGGAATGAAGGGTTATAAGCAGAGCGCACACAAAAATTTTTCAAGGGGGGTTTCCATGGTCAAAAGTCCCCCAACTCATATCATACTTCAAGACAACACCAATTGATTCTTCTGATCTTGTTAACAAAAAACAGAAAAAATAAATTATTGAATTAATAACTAGCATCAATTAATAAAATAAATTGTTAATTATAGTACTTAATTAAATTTTACGTTATATATAGAAATATCATCAGTGGAAAAAAAACTCAAGGGCTTTGGGGGTAGCGATTGTAGTTATCAAAGAACTATGGCAGCTCATCCAAGTCCACTGTTCTTCGAAAATCTATTAAAGTGTATTATGGGGAAAATATTACTTGACATTTTAAAGTTTCATGGAGCATAAATATATAACACAGTATATTAGATATATGCTAGTTCTACATTTAAATAACTCTTATGAAATAGTTTTCAAGTAAGGCAGTATTTGTTTTAATTTAAAAAGTGCTTCGTTAATGGGTCACATCTAAAAATTAATAAAAAAATATTTAATTGTATTTTTTTACTAATTGCACGCTTTAATTAAAAAAGAATTTAATACTTTATAAAAACAAACACTGTTTTATTTCGTAGTTTTTAAAAGTACTGTGCGCTAAAATATTAGGTTATCAAGTATGAAATGGAGCAAAAAATGCACATATATAATTGAATTCGATTTTTATCCAATAAAAACTAAAATTTTAAAATGATATGTTTAATTTTTTTCAAACTGAAATATGCGTTAAAAAAATTTTTTTTTCAAACTGGAAAATGCGTTAAATTTTTTTTTCAAACGGAAATATGCTTTAAAAAGAGGAAAAGATGTACCTTTCACACGAAAAACAAATTATGCCAAAATACGGTGTCTAAATGAGGTTATGTGCTTAATCTATCTCTGCCCCATTTCACACTTGACAACCTAATAGTAGCAGAACGTGCATTTGAATATTTGTGCAAAAATAAAAATATTAAAAAGATTTGTTAGAATAAAATCACTTTTTCTTATGTTAGTCCAATGAATCATACTTTTATCCTATGTTTTTCTTTAAGTGGGTCTCATTGCGTTTCATTATTTATAGCGATTCCTTCACTTATTTAATGTAAATAATGAAAATTAATATACAAAGAATTTTTTTTTCTTTTTTTTTTTGGTATCATATTCCAAAAAAATCTGCAATCTGTTTCACATTTGTTATTCTAAATGGATTTTGCTAATAGCGACCTTTACGTCATTGAAAATATCCCTTTAAGACTAAGCCTGAACGATTCAGGAGGGCAGCAAAAACTTATTTATTATTTTTTTCAATGTCATTGAGATCAGTATAGTGTTAATAACTAGCAGAGAATGTAATAAAGATAAAAAAAAATATTTCGGATCTCAAAGAGGTAAGAATGTCTAACTCGCACTGTAGAGCGGATTGGGTCTTAAAAAGGGTTAGGTTTTATCCAGTTTTTTGAGGTATTCTCATATAAAATGGTATATTATATCCTTGACTTTCAAATTAGTTAATGTATAAGAATTATAAATTTTAATTTATGTCGATAAAAAAAATTAGTTATCTTAAGAAAGTAAGTGAACTTAATATTTTTACAGAGCTTTTTTTAAAAATATGTTTCAAGAAGAGTTAAATATTACATTATAATTTGTATGAATTACACAGGAATATCAACTTTCAAAAAAGAATTATGAAAAGTGTGCATTTTAAATAAGTAGAATTAAATAATAATACATTATAAGGTCGACTTGGATCAATCATTTAAAGGCGCATTGTTATTTTTAGGTGGCCGCGATAGCCTAGTTGCCAAGGTAACGGACTGGTGGCCGGCGTGTCGTGAGTTCGAGCCCAGTGCCGCTGAAGACCCGTCGTGTAGGGGAGCGATGCAGGTAAATCTGTCGAGAGCTCAAACGTCCTCCCGTAGGTGTGGTGTGGTAGTTAGGAGAAGGGGTGCCAGCTCAAACGTAGTCCTCGTCACTTGACCATGGTTCAAAATTACTAGGTCCGTTTCCAAACGCCCTCGAGTAGCTGAACAGTGCGTGACGTTAATATTCACTTACTATCATATTCTTTAACGAAAATCTCTTGAAGAATTACGCACATTATAAGTATTTATTTAAAATATGACTTTTTTTTTTTCAATGTTAAGCGAACATATGTATCAAATATGGAGAGAAGAATGTACTTTTGTTTTACAATTTAGTTTTTTTTTGTTGTTGTTTTAGTACAGTTTTTTTTTTTATCTAACACCTTTCTTCATACTTAAAATATGCGTAGTGCTCTACAATCTTTTCTACATTCGTAAAAAGCTAACAGCAGTTGTCGTTTTTAAATCTATTTACTGAGTACTTTGCAGAAACTTTTGGGTACAATGTATTGTTATTTTAAAAGGAACGTATGCTTAAAATCCCAGTTTTTAATGTCTTATTTCGATTTCTTTCATTCCATTATCAGTCTTTTCTAATTAATCTAGTAGTCTTGATGCCGCTGCTGACGAGGCGAAATGTTTTCTTCAGAGTTTATCGATTCGATTAAATAAAGAGGAAAAATTTGAAAATTGTTTGCTCAGGCTGATTTTTTTTTTACAATGGTTGTCACCTTTTAATTCTTTCATAAAGTCTGAAAAGAAAAATTTTCCTAACTTTCTTTAATCAGTATAATGATGGGTAAGAGCAATTTTCCATTTTCTCTCTCTTTGTATAAAAAGATGAACTGTAGAAATTCTTTTATTAATAGCAATATTCTATTGTTCCAAAGTAAAAGATAATACTCTTTAGTTGCTTTGTAAATCGATGAAGAAAAATGACTTTGTTTTCTGTTTTTAGTGCGGTTAAAAAAATATTTTAAGGTATCCGAACACATTCGGAGTACTTTTTAACAAAATAGCATACTAAAACATTATAAATGCTCTTTTAGGACTCAATACCAAGAAATATTACTATTAAACTATCAAAATTTAAAATAAATTACCTGATTTTTACAAAAATCACAATTATAAGTGAAATTTAAGCAATATTTTTGAAAAACCTGGAAGCAGTTAGAGAAAAAGTAATAAACATATATTTGTAAAAGTATTACTAAAACAAATTAGTTGCATTTATCTAGAAAATGTACTAAAATTTTAATTTTTTATTAAAATTTGAAAAATTTAGAGCTGATTGAGTAAACATTATAAGAAATGTTACATTTTTTATGAGACAATTATTTAAATAACAAGCCATATATAACTCAAAAAGTATTCATACAATAAGAAATATTTTAGTACATTCTCTAGAAAATAATGTAAATATCAGGTTCAAAAAGTTTTATAGAAATGCATTCGTAATATTTTGAGTTATCAGACTCGCCATGATAGATTTTGAGCAATTTAAATGCCCACTTCCGGTTTTTCTAACTTAATAATATTGATTGTAACTTGGCCTCTAGGTAGTGTAGAAACAAAATAAAATATGTTTCGTAAAGTCAAAAGATAGTTTTTTTCAATAAAATAAAAGACAAAAATATCTGTCTTGACTGAATTTGGTCATTTTCAACGTGTTCGGATACCTTAATGTCAACAGTTTGTGTACTAGCCACCATTTAGAGTATAATATACTTTTTCAAGCTGCTGTATGCTTTGAAACAGATGCTTTGTTCAATTCCATCAATTATTTCCTCATTAATCTTTCTTCTCGATGTTTAGTAAGTTCCGAAGATAATCTCTTACAAACGTTCCATGGAGCTCTTAGAGAGAAATCAATCACTGTCTTTAATCGGGAAAGTCAAGAATGCGGGAAAAGGTATAATTAACTTCTAGAAAAGGTAATTAGATCCTTTTTTCCCTTTCAGGACCTCGAAATTGTTTGCTATCGGGAAAATGCCAATAATCTGTTTGCTGCTTTCGTTTACATTCCCATAATGGATCTGTTTTATGCTTAGTTCAATCTTTTCTGCTTACTCTTTGACTCGATAATGATTTTTTTTATCAAAGTGCTACCCAATCACAGTTATAAAAAATACAGTTTGTTTTTTTAAAAGTTGGTTAAAGTTTGATTGCTTGTAGAGATGTTTTGAATTTAAGTTTATTTTATATTTGATGTTACAGAAAAAGAGAGAAAATACAAAATGACAAAGGATTGATGAGGGTCATTGTAGTTTCGATTTAAGGTTTGATGATGTGGACAGTAGCCGTGTTGATTTCTTTTCTTGTCGTGGTTACACTTTGTGAGGACTTAACGATCAATAATTACCGTTATTCCGCATATCATTCTTTTTTGGGATGAAGACTCAAACTGGATTCAACTGTAATACGTTATCGTCGCTGCGACGTTGATCGACCTTAAGCTACTATGAACGCTTATATATTTAAATTTTAAGCCTTAACTGTGTGTGTGTGCCGATAAATGGTTACGGGATCGACCAGTTTTTCGCATAGGCAAGCGTATGTGGTGTATTAGGGGAAAAGAAAAGGCACGAACGAAAGCAAATTTTTCTCTGAAATATATAAGTAAATCCTTCTCAAACACACACACACTTTGTGTCTCAAGGTCATTTTATTGCATTCCAAAGCCTTTGGAAATGTTTTACTGATAGCAACGCAAAAATAAGAATCGTACTTCAGAAGGACGTATATATACGCCAGGGGCACATAACGCATTTATTGAGCGAGACTGATATATACGCTGACAGCACTTAAGGGGTTAATGAGTTTCAATACTGAAGAAAATTATTTTAATTAAATGAGACTGATGAGATGATTAAATGATTTCTTTTCCTTCTATCATGTATAAAAATCTAAAATGTTTTTATTAAATATAATTATTTCTTAACAATAATACGAAATGTTAGCATTTTTGACATTTATTCGAATGAAAAGTTTTAATGAAAGTTTTTTTCTCAGAAAACGAAACGTTATTAAAAACGAGATCTTTTAAAACTAAGACCTATAAGATCGTTTCAGTAAAATAATTACAATAATTTGAAAGAAAGGACCCGTTTTTGAGCTTGATTGGATATTTGATATCTTGCTTTTTTACAGACATTCACAATTATTCACAGAGCTTTCGGTTCTTTATATAAGAACAGCTAAATAATATTAATTAAATGTGTTCATTTTTTGAAATTAACTAATTTAAACCAATATAAGTAGTGAGTTCGTGAGTTTTATGTTTAGAATAGTTAAATATTAATTTCTAGACTTAATTTTAAAGTTTAAGATTCAGTTTCAGTCATGATTTTAAATATTATTTTCCAAGCGAAATGAATTTTCTTTTTTTTATATCTATTTTTCGTTTAAAATTATTCTAATTTTCTCTAGAAATTATTTCATAGTACGATTTGCTCAAATTTATTTTTAAAAGTTAGGATTTAACCATCAGGACTTGTTAGACAATTTATAAAAATTTGTTAATAATTTTCCAATTTCCGTGCTGTGATCTCGGATTTGAGTCTAGAATCCGATTTGGACCCGATCTATGGACGTTTAGTCATCTGCATTTGGCAACACCTTAAATGCAAATGAGGAAGTGTTATATGCAGATGACGAAAGGGATATAGATGCTTTTGTGTTCGAGTGATATGTGTATCCATGAGACGGATCCAAATGATTTTTCTTTAATTGCTAAAAAGCATTTTAAGTATATTTTTACGTTTACTACGATAGATAAGTAAATGTTTTGATCCTGAATAAAATAATTTTAAAAACCTGATCTCGTAATTAGACTTGACACCTCTGCGAATATTCTCGTAGAGAACAGGACTAATTAAGAAGTTAGTGCTATTAAATTTCAATTAGTCGAGGAAGAAGTAGACAGGATATTAAAAATAGGTACTTTTATTCTATCTTGAACACTTAATGAAACATACAATTTTGTAGCTTAACTGTGGGAGGGATCTGAAATCCCAATCCTTAATCGGATATACTAAATTATTGAAATTATCTTCAATTGGAGCTCCTTGCTACGATCCTTCTCGAATCCCGATAGCTCGGTCAGCTCTAAGGTTATTTAGTGGCTGCGGTTGCCAAGGGTCAAGGTATCGGGTCATGGCTGGAGTGTCATGAGGTCGAGCCCAGTACTACTGAAGACCCGCCGTGTAGGTGAGCGATGCACGTTAAATCTGTCGAGAACTCAAACGTCCTCCCGTTGGTGTGGTAGTTAGGAGAGGAGGGTGCCAGCTCAGGTGCCGTCCGCGTCACTTGACCATGGTTCAAAATTGCTAAGCCCTCGTGTAGCTGAACATTGCGACGTTAATACTCATTCCTCACTCACCCAAGGTTACTTAATTCCAGAATTCCTGGTGGATTCTACTGCGACTATTAATCTCAGGATGCGCGCGCGACCACCCAGTTGCCATTCACCTTTTCTTTTTCTTGGATTTCACTCAAAACGCGATCTCAACGATTAATCATTAAACTCACATATTCAATGACTAGGCTTAAATAGTAGTTACATTTGCATAAAATTAAGTTATGCCTACGGATAGCGGTCTTTAAACTAAAATCACAGCCGCCCATCCGGTATAGTGGTTAACGACGCTAACTGCGGTGCCGGAGGGCCTGGGTTCGAATCCCGGAGAAGGCATGGATGTTTGTGTTGTAATCCTTCCCCTTCTTTCCTTTGTGTTGTAAGTCCCCTTGTGATGCATTGTGTGGTGCACGGGGTTTATAAATGTTCTCAATAGAAACAAATCACAGTTAAGAAATAGTTTCCCCAAGAGGATTAGTAGAAGAACCTGAGTGAGTGAGGGAATATTAACGTCGCTCTGTTTAGCTATACTTGAGAGCTTTTGCCGACGAACCTCGTAATTTTAAACCATGGTCAAGTGACGAGGACGACACCTGAGCTGGCACCCCTCTCCTAACTACCACAACACTCCGACGGGAGGACCCCTATACAGCGGGAACTCGTTACATGCCTGCCGCGAGTCCGTTACCTTGGCCACTAGGCTACCGCGGCCATGTAGAAGAGCCCGAATAATACCCGTTACAGAGTGATTAAGTGTGTGAGTACATAGATATTAAAAGCTTAATTCTTTGTTTCCGTCATTGTTCACCTCTGCGTCCATGAATTATTCACTTAATTTTCAAAAACGTATTCCAAATGTTGGTATATTCTTTCTTTTTTTTTTTGGTTTTCATTTTGAAATAAGTTAAAATTTCATGAAATTTGGTTAAAATTTTCTTGGGTATGGAAATTTAAGAAATGGATTTAGTAAAGTTTATGAAACGGTTTCAAGTGAAAGGTGTTTAAAGTGTTTTTATACCAAAGAATATAAGTTTTCCTTTTTTAAAAATGGAAGAGAAAAAAATCAGAGAAAATAGTCAGAAAAGAAAAGCTCCCCAAGTGTTATTATTTTGATGTTACGATCAGAAGACTTGATGACTTCCGTATACCAGTGACGACCCTTTAGTAGTTTTAAAAAGATAACTAAGGATTCATCTATTACGCAATATTAACAACATTGAAAACAATTCATCGTTCGTGATGAAATAATTGAATATCTATATCTCGAGCTCTGTTTTAACCGAACATCTCTAGAATTAAAAGTTATAATAAAATAACATTTTTAGAGATAAAGTATTTAGACAATTTTTCTACCTATTTTTTACAACTGAGTTTCAAAATGAGAAAATCATTATTTTTGGGGGCAATTTAAGTTCATTAGTATCATCATTTAGCTTCTTTTGAGCAATTAAGAATGATATAAATTTTATCCAGTTGTGGTGAAAAAAAACATTTTATTTCAAATTAAGTAAAATTCACCAAAGTGTCTAAAAGCAGAAAATAAAGGCTTTAGTAAATGAGTGACACATTTAAGTTCTTTCGACGCACAAATAAGTGATTCTGATTTTTTTTTCATTGCACATACTTGAGTTAAGGTATTAGAAAAACAAATATGATAAAAAAAGAATGCTTTTTCAAGAAGGTTTAGTTAGGAACGGTCTGCAAACTAAGTTTGCGAGAGGCGAAATCAAGCTAGTTATAAAATGATAAATTGAATATTGAATATTCATGATTAAGATTTATGAATATAAATATAAGGACAATCATTCAATATAAAAACCATCAAAATAAAAAGAACTGCAGACATTTCATACTAAAGTGCTTTGAAATTCAAATATTTTTGAGTTTCTTTAAACACTTGTATGCTCCAAGTCTTTTATGAATTGTTTTTAAAAATAAACTATTAATGTTGCGCATTTTTACTTAGTTATATAATGAGTAGTATAAATATATTCTTTAAAAAATAAGTGAAAAAAATACACATACATGACGTTCTGAAATTAATTTTACTTCAGATTCTGAGATATTTCAACATTTTAGTAAGTTCCTTTATCTAGCAATCTTGACAACATTTCAAAATATATAAATTGAAAACTGAAAGTAATATATATGAAAGATATTTTGACGACATCTGGAATTTTTCCTTCTTGATTTAAAAAAAAAAAAAAACACACTAAGAAATGTTTCGAGAACTAAAATTCATTTGAAGGAAATCCATATTTTGATGCAAAGCAAAATCAGCCTCTACGCACCGTGTTCTGTTCCTCCAAAGTATTCGACAAACAAATGCTTTTCTAAATGGTTGAATGTATCCAGAGCATTATGCAAAAAAAGTTATTGTTTTATGTTTCAACTTCTAATTTCTCAACGGAACAGACAGAAAATTGAATTTACTTACAACATTCATTTTAGGAGAACAAATTCGGTTCTGCATTATGATCGTTTCCTTCTTGGGAAGACGTACCCATTGTTTTTTGAGGATGAAGAATGTTATCTTATTGTGTAATTAATTTTGTACTGTATATTGAATACTTTTTTTACTTCCTAATTTTTTATACCTTGAATGATATCTATTGTCATGTAGTGGAGCTGCTACGCGCTAAATCTGTTGGAACTCAAAGTACTTGTGTTGGCACAGCGTGGGAGTTTGGGAAGTGGTCAGGTTCCTCTTCGTCACTTGGTCATTCAGAGCCGTGGTAGCTGAGTGGTCATAATCATGCATGATGGATGAATGAGTGAATATTAGCGTCGCACTGTTTTAGCAACACGAGGCTTTTTGGCGACGGTCCGCGTAATTTTGAACCATGGTCAAGTGACGCGGACGACACCTGAGCTGGCACCCCCTCTCCTAACTACCACATCACACGAACGGGAGGACGTTTGAGCTCTCGACAGATTTTACGTGCATCGCTCCGTTACACGGCGGGTCTTTAGTGGTACTGGGATCGAACTCATAACACGCTACCCATGATCCGATGACTAGACCACTTAGCTACCGCGGCCACATCATGCATGATGGACACAATAATGCATCTTTTATTTTCTTAAATAACTTGCACACATTATACATTACATATAATTTTAAAAAAAAACCTTTCCATTTAGAATTTTAAAGTAAAACCCTTTTTTTAGAGGAACAAGAATAAGTAATATAAATTTTTTAAAGTCAATTCCTACTTACAGGAACAAAGAAATTTTTTATTTTAGTTACTTTTTATTAAATAATTACAATCAACATAAATATGTATAACATATGACAGAATCAGAATATTAAGTGGCAAACCACGTTTTTTAAATTAATATTGAAAACTTTTTAACCACATTAAATTTGTAATTACATTTTTTAATAAAACTTGAAAAAATAGGTAAGAATTTATCTTAAAACCAGTTTTAAGGGAATGCTGACGTTTAACTAGCATCTGATTTTTTTAAAATTCAGGTAAAGTTAAATCTTCATCACGAATTTAACAAAAGCCTTTTTATCCTATGATGCTGCCCTCTAGAGGAATAATATCGACTGAAATATGTCTCTTCAACTATAATTAATTAATTAAATTAATTAATGAATTAATATTTGAAAAAACTGTATTAACATCAAGTGATCCCCTAAAAGTTTAAAAAAATGTATTTTAACATGAGTGGATGAATAAAAAGCATTTTATTAACGTTTTAAAAAATTTGAATATTATAAGATATATATAGAGGAGTATGATCTATAATAGTAGGAATTGAAAAATTACTGAATAAAAAATTAAACATTTACTGTTTTTTATTTCATTAGCTGAACCATTTTACTGACTGATGTCATAATTGATGTTTAATACTCCATATCAGAAGTGTAGCTTTTAAAAATTTTTCAGTGATCTCTCCGTAGAAATAAATACGATGTTCATTTATTCCCATTTCTATCTTTTTGTAATAAAAACAAAAATACGAAAGATCTGGTCCAAAATTTTATATTCTATTTGATTTCTTACACTTAAAGCTATTTTTCTACGTCGTTCACTTGTTTATTTAAGCACATATGGGTGACTGGCTTGTCAAGTCACAAACTCGACAGAAGACCCGCCATGTAGAGCGCTTGAAGCCCATTAAAACTGTCGAGACTCAAAGTCCTCTCATTGACGTTGTGTAATAGTTTAGGGAGGTGGGTTCCATATCAGGTGTCATCCTCGTCATTTCTTCTGTCACCAATAGGTTACTTTATAGTGCTGCGTAAATTAAAGTTAAATCAAATTAAGCACATATGACTTTCCGACAGATTTTAATCCCTATGCTGCACAAATAAGCTGCCTGCAGATGCATATTTTAAAAAATTACTGACTTAAGAACGTGTTAAAATTCCATTTATTAAAAAAATCTATCACTATAACTGCCGGACAAATTATAATTCTTGGGTCAACCATACACATCACATTATTCATGATTACGCAAGATCGGCCAATTCGCGTTTCGTCATGAATATTGTTCCGCTCGTGCTTGAACGATCGCACTCATACTTTTCAGTCAACCATTATATTGGAGCTTTGCCCTTGCATCCGACGATGAACGCCCACAACTGAACAGTTCTTTGAACAACAAAATGGTAGACCGCAATTCACAGTTGGTGGGTCATTAAATTATTTTAAAAATTACATCCCCTGTAGGGATATTAACGTCCCCCTATCCAGTTACTTGGGAGCTTTTGGCGACGGACCTTGTAATTTTGAACCTTGGTCAAGTGAGGAGTTTGACCCCTGAGCTGGAACCCTCCCTTCTAACTACCACACCTCACCAATGGGAGGACGTTTGAGCTCTCGATATATTTAATATTCATAAGCCCTCTCTGTATGAGGGGGCTTCAGCTTTACTAGGCTCAAACTAATGATACACCAGCCACAAGTCAGTGTTCTTGACCACTAGGCTACCATGGCCACAGTTTGGACTGAAATTTAACATTTCGATGTAATTTTTGGCCATGGTAGCCTAGTGATCATGGTCACGAACATAAGTTCATAAGTTCGTGCCCTAAGTTTTGGCGTGTCATAAGTTCGAGTCCTTGTGCCACTAAAGATCTGCCATGTAGATGAAAGATGCACATTTCGTCGTGGTGGCACCAAGTCCACCCACTGGCGTTGTGTGGAGAGGAAAGTGCCAGCTCTAGGTGTCATCATCACCATTTGACTGAGACTCAGAATTACGAGATCTGTACCCAATAGCCCTCATGTTGTTTTATAGTATTAGGTTGATAAACACTCATTCACATTCAACCGTCTCTAAATTTCGCTTGGTGACCGTGATAGCAGATTTATCATGAATGACCATGAATACGTGGCTCTCGTTGCTTCTGTTGTGACTTGGGTTGATTTCTGGTGCCATTTAAGATCCACTGTGCAGAGATAAGATGTACGTTAAATCTGACAAGATTCAAATTCTCTATTTTGGCATAACATGAAAGTTTAGAAAGTGGTGCTCAGTGTAAGTGAGTGCTTCTCACATTTTCAATATTTGCGACCCAATATTCAATCATAATTGTCATCGCGCCTCCCCTTCATCCAATAACAATGTAATGAATTCAATAACACTATACTTTGACGTTAAAGCTACAGTACGACTTTAACCTCTCAAGTTCCAATGGCATTTCTTAACGTCTCGCTCAGCCAAAGAGTTAATTGACTCGGACGTATATATACGTTTTTCCAAAATGCGACCTTTTCTGTGCACTGCTATTAATAGAATTATTCCGAAGGCTTTGGAATGCAATAAAAAGACCTTGACGGTGTTTGCGAAGGATTTACTTATTTCAGAGGATTTATTTACTTCTATATTCCCCCCCCCCCATACATCACATACACGGAAAACGGTGGCATTGGGGAACGAATCGCGTATCTTTTAATTGGTAGTAAAAGGAATTAATTATAAACCGTACAAATAATCAAGATATGTGTTAATTTTTGAATATAATTTTATATATGAAAATCCCATGAACTAAAAGGTAATTATTAAACTTGTTCTTAACTTAGTGTTTTAAAATTAATTATAAAATACATTGAGCAGTACTGATACATTTATAAGTGTATTATATCAGTGTAAATGTGTATTTATTTCTTATTATGTCAGAATGTATTTTGTTTACTTTCAGTAAATTAATATTTTTTTAAATAATCTTTTTTTGATGTTTTATATAATATTTCGTAGAATATTCCCGCCCCTTTAGGGGGCGTGATCCATAGTTTGAGAAACGCTGGTGTAGGTGATATCCTTCTTATTTGACCATGGTTTAATATTATAAGATGTGGAGTCAATAATCCTCTAGTAGCTTCTAAATGTGATGTTAATGAACAACCAATCATTCTAATTTTTCATTTGATTTTGCATAAGGTATACTAACATACATGCACACTCTTTACAAGCGCGTGAAAGATTGATGGCTACAATAAATCGGGTTTTAACCTCATGTATACATCTAATTTTGTCCTAAAAACTATTCAAAGCATTTTTCCCTTTGAAAATGCTGGACTTAAAATGAGTCTGTCAGGGACTACAATATGCAGATAAGTCGTTTTTGAACTTGCATTTTTCCTTTACTTTTGTACTTAATCCCACTAAATAATTTATACTTTACAGTATTCTGCTACGTGCATATAAAGAAAGGCTTTGGGTCGTTTTTGAGAATAAGTTAAGAAAGAGAAAATATTCAATTCGATATGACAAGAACTTTTCAAAAGAATAATTATAAAGAGGAAAAATTTATAGTTTTTACTCTTCGGATGCTGTTTTGCAGTTAAACTAGATATGTACATGATAAACATGGAAATCGGGCCTTTACTTTTAAATATCGGATTTCTCTCTTACAACGAATGCATGGGTAAAATTTACAGACATTATTACATTCAAGCATTCGAAATCTGTTGGAGATATACCCTGTAAAAAGTATAAGATTTTTTTTTAAAGGATTTTTTACAAGATGGATTTTTGATGGATTTTTAATGTCCCACTGAGAAGCAATGCAATGGAGTCGGTGTTTGCCCTCGTAATTTTGAGCTACAGTGAAAGAACTACGGTTGGAAAAGATGGGATCTGAGCCCAGCAGGAGTTCGTGGCCGCAGTAGCCTAATAGTCATGGTCACGGACTCGCAATCGGCCCGTTCATGAGTTCAAGCTGTAGTACCATTAAAGCCTTATAGAGGGGCTGACACAGGCTAAAGTTTCGTTGGCGTAGTGTGAAATTTCAGAGAGAGTTGGTCCTCGCTTCACATGACCTTGCTTCAAAATTACGAGGCCCGTCACCAATAGCCTTCGTGTTATTTTAGAGAGTGTGACTTTAGTAAACTTTGACTCACTTATAATATTAGTATCTCGAAGATTAATTTAACGAGTGTCAATTCTACAGCACGATGAGTCTTTAGTAACGCGTCAGGTCTCGAACACAAGCTCGGAAAAATTATATTTTAAAAAACGAGTGTGATTTTTAGACTACACGACTGAAGTAAAACTTTACCTCCATCTATATGTATGCATAGATGTATAATATATACATGTATATTCATATACGTATATTTAGTTTCTACAAATATTTAAATTTATTATGGGTTTTCATCAATAAATTAATAGCGTTGAATATTTTATTTTTTATTTTTATTCATTATTTTCATCATCGGATACATCAGTAATTACCGTGGTAATTACTGTACTCACTCATGATTGTAAGACCGACAATAGGCTTATGGTATAAGAAATAAGATACATATGTTTTCGAATGAAAATTAGAAAGGTATCTAGAGAAAACTGCATCGATTGTTGTCCCATGGTAGGTGGTGGCTCATTTCGGTTATTATTCATTTTGTTCATTTGTAGTTCTAATTTACCTTGTAGAACGTTTACCAAGAATTGTCCATCTTTGGACGCAAAATTAAAATTGAAATCTCATGCTAAAATTAGTGGCAACGTATAATAGTTTTATCCTAATTCTTCAGAGACTACTCGACCATGAATCGTAAGTCTTTCATATAAAACTCTTATAATATTATTAACTATATTATTGAGCGAAATGTAAACACAGCTACCATTATGATGCTTGTTCCATTGTCCAAAACACAGTGAGCAGCACATATATCACCAATTGATGATTGACCAATATCAATTTCACGAATATATCATAACAAAATGTCAATGTTCGAAGTTACTTTATTCGAGGCATCATTCAATTTCAGATAAATTGCCACTCCTGTTGATCTAACATTTTTTAGGTTAAATCTCGCAATGCAATTAAAATTCTTGATGTCAACATTTTCATCGTCATTTGACCAGGTTTCTGATAGAAACAAAACATTCATTCATTGATTCATTCAATCATTCACTCCCTCACTCATTCCCTCACTCACTCACTCACACATTCACTCACTCACACATTCACTCACTCACACATCACTCACTCACTCACTCACCCTCATTCATTCACTCACTCACTCATTCACTCATTCATTCACTCACTCACTCATTCATTCACTCATTCACTCACTCATTCACTCACTTACTCATCTCACTCACGCAAGGGTGCGTTCGCCTCGCCCGATTATACTTTTCGTAACGCTTTCGTCATGCATTTACCAGCTTACTCTCCAAGTCAAGAGTGCATAAAGAAGTTTTACTTTAAAAACTATATATAGCCATTTTTATACTTAATCGAAGTATGTTGTAACTTGATCTTTTAGTCGCCAAATCTGGAAATGGGATCTGAAATGAGTCATCAGATGCGGGATGGAATCTGAAAATGAGAAATCGTTAATCCTAATCAGGACAATGGAAAAAAAATTATTAAATTATTTTATTGTCATTGGTCCTGGACAAATGAGCAAAATTTCGAGTTAATCTGACAATTTAAAGCGAATAAAAGTTGAGTTCAAAGATTCCGTTACATACAAGGGAAGTTTATAAAAGGGTATAAAGGCAATATGGTACCCTAAAAATCATTAAACTGTTGAAAAAAATTTTATTGGCTTATTTGATACCCCAAATCTTTATAAATATGCCTGCAAAATTTCAAAGCTTTACCTGCATTTTTCATTAAGTAATGGAGCAATATTTGATGCTAAACAGCAACTATCACGCCTACATTTCAGATTATCTGCTAGAAAAGAGCCTGATAAAAAATGAATTAATTATTTTTCTAAGGCGCATCAATGAGATTGACATTATATATGCAGTAATAATCATTTTAGAAAGAACTGTGCAATTCATGCAAAAATTCTAGTTTGTGAATTATTTACTGGAAAATCAAATGATTTGGTCAAGATTTAAAATTTGTGCGTGCTTTTTATGATATTATCATTAATGAAATTAAAACTTCAAAACAGATTCTCCCAAAGCACAAATACTAAATCTCATTTTGATGACTCAGATAATTAAAAATCTAATTCGCAAGAATAGAAAAACTCTCCCATTTTTATATATTTGTTTTTGGTGATATATATATATATATATCCCATGTGTGTGAGATTCAACACTTTTATTATTAAAATATTTTAAGGTATTTATTTAAACAAATGCACATATACAGTTCTTAGATTTTGATGTATTTTACCTATAAATTGTTATTCTATTTTGCTTTCATTCGTGTACAATATTTAACATTCGAAGGCTTTTAAAACCATGGAAACAAAAAATAAAGGCATAAACATCTTTTGTACATGTTGTGCATTAGCTATGAGCATGGAATTAGCTCTGAAGTGTGTGTATTTATTTTTTGTTATAATTATTAAGATAAAGTTTTTTGAAATATTGATCTTTCATTCGTTTTTTTCTATGTATTCATTATGGCAGTATACTGTTTAATTATTCTACATTTGTGCATTTTTTTATGTTAAGCAGTTTTAAGTAAGCTAATTAACATTTCATAAATGTTTCAGACTATTCGATAAATATTATATCACGCTATTCATGGAATGAAAACTTCAAACTCATTTTTCTCCATGTTGAATTTTTGTGCATATACTGTTATTCAAAACCCAAGGCTTTTTTGATAATTGAAGTATGTGTTTGAAATTTTTATACATGTTCTGAAATGTATTTTTTGTAAAACTGTGCATGGAATTAGCTCTAATACGCGTTTAGTACTTTTTCTAAAAAATTTCAAAATCAAAATTAATGTTATTTTTGGGAATTTTTGGAAGTTTAACTATAAAAAAAATTAATAAAAAATTAAAGAGCAGCAGCAGAAAAAAAACCATGCATAGTTTTATGTAGTATATTATTAGGTACTTAGAAAAAAATTTTGAAAGAAAAGAGACATATTTAAAAAAGCCTTAGGAATTTAAAAATATTTTAAAAAAGCTAAAAAAATTTACATTTTACAAACATTTTGCAACAAATTAAAAAATTTTTTGTATGGAATTTTTATTAAATATTAACCTTTATGAAATACAATAAAAACCAAATATCAAATATTAAAAATAAAAAAAAATTGTGAAGATGGTACCATAACGCCTTAAAAATGCTGGCTTTGAGCTCAAGAGCATAACCCCTTGACGTATCGTTTTTTTTCATGTGAATTACGACAAAATGAATATTGTGTCATCTGAATACATATTTTTGTCAACAAGGATCAATACAGTAGAGGAAGGAGAATAAAAGCGTGTATCGGACTCACCAATTCTACATTATATGAATTTTTTTCCTCGATTTAAACGACTATAGAGCAACAGTTAAACTCGGAAGGCTTATGGTTGCATCGCGCAACTCGATTGACGAGTTTGAATCTTAATTTCAGAAACAAAAATTCAAAACATCTAGAATAATGGTAGTTACTTTGCACATTAAATTGAACTATGCGTCAAAATCTGCAAAAACCCTTCTTGATCATGGTTCAAAATTACGAGGTTCGTCGCCAAAAGCCCTCGTGTAGCTGAACAGTGCGACTTTAATATTCTCTCACTCACTTCAAAAAAACATTTGATATTTAGCTATGAAAATTAGAAGATCAGTTTCAAAATTAACTTCATCATTCAACCACATTTCAGAATTACGAGGGTCATTTCCAGTAGTCCTTGAGTGCCATTAATTTAATAACCCCCTAGTATTTTCTGATTTAAACGATTTTATATACAAATAACAGCATTGACTTTTCCCTGTGTGTTTTCAAGCAATCACTTTCACTAGAGAGATGATCGAATAGAAAGAATTAAGTCAGTAGAAAGAAAAACATTTCAGGAGAAAAAAATAAATCAAAATAGTTTTGTAAGAATTTTTGATTTACAATTAATGGAGAAAATATTTCTCCTTTGTAAAAGTCTCCAGATTTGTATTATTGGTAAAGAAGTACAGGATGTCCAAAATGTATCTTTTTGCTTTAAAAATAATTAAAAATAAACAATAATGTGCTCTTACAGCATTTTCTCTTCCTTAAAAAGATCGAAGATTATATTTTGCAACGTTTTATTGCACAATTTCAATGTTTACTCCCTTCATCAGGCCCAACACAAGAGAGATTTCTAGCCGCGTACTATGAAACATTGCAGAATCAACAGTCTGAATAACCGGTGTAATTCGACTTTTCAGTTCTTGGAGTCGCGAATTTGGGATTAGTAAACAAAATGTGTTTCACGTGTGCCCATAAGAAGACCAAAGGTGTTTGGCCTGGAAGTCTTTGACAATTTGAGAATGAGTATATACTTATAATTCTCATGTGACTTCAAAGAGTTCTGATTTTGAGAAAAAAACACACACACAGTTCTAATTCTGAATATTCTGAAATTTCCTTTTTTTTAAAATTTACTTCTTTTCTCCCTTAATATTTTTTACGCTACTTAATAATGCATTTGTGCTAATTTACATTATGCGTTATGTAATAATGCAACGTTTGTATTTGTCATTCATGTATAGAACTAATTCACCTTTTATTTCGATTTTCTTTTTAGACTATGAATAATAATTATCTTTTCTTTTACAGATAGGAAGTCTTGTAATCTGTGTTAATACTTACTATTAAATAAGTACTTATCTGACTGAATTTTATTTTTTAAATTTTTTTATGATAAAAAAAATTTGGATTACACTTTTTCTAAATGTTTTATGAAATATTTCGGTGTCACGTTATATTAGGGATAGTGAGTGAGTGTTTATTAACATTGTATTATATAGCAGTTAGAGGGCCATCTTTCAGTGACGAGGACTTCTCCTGAGATGTGTGTGTGTGACATCTCCTTTCTTAACTTCCTCAAACACTGTCGAGAGAATTTTGAGTCACGACAAGTTTAACAGGCATCAGCCTTTCTACATGGCGTATTCTCAGTGGCACTAGGGATTGAACTCATGACACACCGGCCACGAGTTCGTGACCAGACCTTCTAGGATACAGCGGATATATCTTTTTGGGGCCAGAGTGTGTAACTTATTTGAAATATGTAATGTTCTTTTTTGAATGCATAAGTTAAGAATAAAATTTTTGAGTAAATATCATAGTTCTACGAATAACAGTATTCTAAGTTTATGAAAAAATATTCTACTTGAAAGATTTTTATTTCAATCCAACATCCTTTTCAATTCTGAGTAGTTTTATACACGAGATCTAATATTTGAGCATATATTTCGCTACTATATAAAAAAAGTGTTCTAGTAAAGTATGCTACTTTTCTAATGGAAACTCAAAGTTTTCGTAAAAATTAAAATAAAATCAACTTTGTACCAGACTTATAATTCTTTTAAAATAAAAAAAGAGTTCGCTGTTTCAAATGTATCAAATACTACTTGGATATTTTTACGCTAGAGATGTTAAATTTAAAATTTTCTACGTAAACATGTATTTTTACAAAAAAATAAATAAAAAGAAACCTAAGCCTATAGCAAATAATGTCATATTAGATAAAATTTATACTTCTTGACTGTATATTTAAGAGCAAATATCATACCAACTAGTTTTCATTCCTCAAAAAAAGTATAAAAATTCAAGTTTATGATATTTTTTAACGAGAATGAAAAGAAAAAAAATTAGCTTTTAAAAATTTCTAAGAATCCAAAATCTGAAACTTGTGGTATAAGATATTTGCTCCTTAAATTAGAATCCTTAAAAATACTCTGAAGCACAGAGGGTGTACAATTTATTTTCTTTGTCCCACTTTGTTAAGTGGTTTCTGTCCAATTACGTAAAAGTTTCGTACTTTTTGAGATAAATATAGGATTTGACGTGGAAGAAACCTAACAAGTATAATTGGGGAAGCTGGATTAGTTTTGCAATAGCTTTCATTAAATTAACCATTAGTTTTATTTGTCCTTTTTTTCACCGGCTGAAATATTTGGTATAAAGATTGGAATGTTGTTCCAGTAAAACTTTGTTCTGCGATTAAACTGTAAATCCAGAAAGTTTGTTTTTATAAAATCTTCATCCTTTTATCTTCTAGAAAAAAAAACTAATAATATTAGGATAAAAAGTATGTATTAAATTAGACAAACTTTCTCCCCTGTAGCATGCAATTAAATTTTACAATAGTTATTAAGCTTTATATCTAATTATTTAGAAAAGACAAGAATTATAAGTTTTGACGAAAAGGAGTTCTCTCTAAATATAAACGAATCGAATGCTGTTAACTATCGAAGCGAATGAGTGTGTACTAATCTATTAAATAGTCCACAAAATTTGTTGACGACACATCTTATATAGACTCACTTCCAAAAGTTAAGCACGAAGATGTAAAATGCAAAAAAAAAATCAACAAATACTGTTTTGATTTACACAAAATTTGGCAGTAAAGTAGCATATATATTTATATATAAAACAAAATCAATCTAATATATAAAATTCTCGTGTCACAGTGTTTGTAGCCAAACTCCTCCGAAACGACTAGACCAAATCTTAGGAAACTTTGTGCGTATATTCAGTAGGTCTGAGAATAGGACGTAAACTATTTTTCATCCCGATATTGCAATTAGTTGAGAAGATATTAATTAAAAAACTTAAAACTCCTAATTGTTTTACTCCTGAGGGTTGTTTATTTGGCTGAACTTCAATTCCGTTACAGCCGAGCGACGATCCCCTTTTTCGACCGTTTTAAAACAGCCATCCAATTTTTGCTTTTGGAATCAGACAAAAAATAATTACAGAATCCGAAGGATCATTTATTTCGCCACAATACGGTATAATATTTTTACGAAATAATGATATTTTCTATTTTGTAAGATTTTTTTAAAAAAGGGTTAAAACTGGTGCGTTTTTATGAAAATTATTTCTAAATCGTTGCGTATGAATTTATTTTCGTGCTATGAAAACGATATTCTACACTAAATAACTTCAAGTCTTTTGCTTTTAGAACCAGTCTTTTAAAATAAAATACCCAAAACTTTTTTTTTTACTATTTTTCGAAAAATTTTCAAAATATTTAACTCAACATTGAATAACTTCGTTATTTATTAAGATTATCATATGAAACTTTTTTTGCGTTCGTAGAATAATGTTATCAAACTTCTGTGCGAAGATTGAAAAATTGCTTAAAAATTACGGATTAAAATTTTTTTTTTTATGATTTTCGTAAAATACCGTTTTTGCGAGAAATAATTTAAACAGTATTTTTTGTACATTTTTTATTTAAAAGTACTTTGTTTTTGAAATTAATGTGTGAAGTTTGGAAGCACTAACTTGAAAATTAAGCCCTAAAAATTAAAAACATTAATAAAAAATACACTATTTTACAGTTAGCCAACCTTAGCGTCGAAAAATGGTTTCGCGACAAATAACTTTCAACTGTTTCAGCATCCACTTCACATCTAACTCAAGGATTACACCCAAAAGTTCTGACTTAAACATATAAAAATCAGAAAATTTGGCGAGTAAAAAAAAAAAAAAAAAAAATGTGAGTGAAAAGTTATTTTTGCTTTAATTTTCGTCATTTATTCTTTATAAAATTTTTAAAATTAAATCATTATTGATGTCAGATTAAGATGAAATAATGTATTCAATACATTTCTGAGATTCATTTAAAATATTTATTTGTATCAAAATTTTTGTTCTCTTTCATAAAACTTATAGTCTATTTTAAAATAATGCCTAATGTATATAACTTTTTTTGACATATATGATTTTTAAAACTTTTAGAATCATTGATTTAAAAAATAAAAAGCCAAAAACTTTTTTGAGAACAAATTTTAATCAAACACTCAAAATACTTAAATCAATCATTTAATAATTTCTTCTTTTATAAAGATAATTGCATGAAACTTTTCCCCGCGTGTGTCGAACATTTGAAAAAATCCTCACAATTTTACTTCAAGATTTAAAATAGTAGTGGAATTTTGTAATTTGAAAAATTTCTACTTTTCTGTCTTTTTTCAACATACAACTATTTTTAAAAAGGCTACATTTTCGTTTCCTAAGACTAAAAAATTGCAAAGAAAGAATTGAAAAGTGAGTGAGTGAATTATAAATTCGCACTGTTCGCCTATTCGAGGGTTTTTGGCGACGGACCTCGAAATTTTCAACCATGGTCAAGTTACGAGGACGACACCTGAGCTTTCACCCATCTCTCCTAATTACCACACCACACCAACGCAAGAACAAATTTCGAAAAAGGGAGTTTTGATGACATAGTTAAAGAAATCACTTATATCGCGCATACATACACATAAGTGCTATCGTCCTAAGGAAACAATAAATTTTCATGGGGATTAAGTTATTCACTCGGTAAAAGCCCGTGCAACGCCGGGCTAAGCGGAGAGGAAAGAAACAAAGAAGTAAAAGTTATTTCGAAAAATAATATTGGAAGTGCTGATTTTGTGAAGAGAAGGGAAAATGTTAAACGAGAAAGCCATGATACACATTCACGAGCCATGCACTCACATCGTACGCGTCACACCCACACAAAAGTTCCGGCGTCAGAAGGAAAGGAGAAAGTTATACCCTCGGTAAAAGCCCGTGCAACACCGGGCCGCGACAGCTAGTAATTATATACAGAAATGAAAAGAATATTAAATTTTTGTAAGTTATCAGATAATGTCATACTGGAGACTTAAACAGAATTATGTATAAAGTGAAAATATACTGCATAAAATGAAAAAAAAGACATTAATAGTGTATGTGATCCCCCTTCCTCTGTATGCAAAGTTTACACCTTCTGACCATGCTTTCAATTAGGTGATCAACCACCACAGAATTAAGCAATCACCATTCTTCTTGTAGAGGAGTTGCCAGATCAATAAGAGTGGCTGGAGGTGGAAAACGTGAAGATACAGCAGGACCGAGAGCATCCCAAAGATTTTCAATGGGATTAAGGTCGGACAAATACGCTGGCCACGCCATACGCACAATCCCTTCACTCTCCAGGTAGTCATCGACGATGTCAACTCTGTGGGGACGTGCGTTATCGTCCATTAAAACAAAAGGAGGGCCATGTGCTGCAGCGTACAATCTCACAAATTGTTCTAGGACTTCATCTCGATACCGAACAGCCGTCACAAAACCCCGTTTAAAGATGTGCAGGTCGATGCGGTATCCTAATGAAATTCCTGCCCACACCATAATGCTTCCGCCTTGGAATGCGTGATGTTCGGTGATGTTTTGAGGCTGATTGCGTGTTCCTTGTTTACGCCATATCCTTATACGCTTGTCATCTGGCTCCAGAGCAAATCTTGACTCATCAGTAAACATGACATTGCCCCAGTCAGACACAGTCCAATCGCCATATTCCCAGCACCACTTTAATCGTGTCCCTCTTGATTGGATGGATAGAGGAACACAAACTCGAGGTACCCGGGCATACAGTCCATTCATATGTAATCTTCGGCGTACAGTAGCTGCAGATATAGCCTAACCAATGGACACTGTAACCATAGATGTCACACGTGTGGAGGTCGCTCTGCAATTCCACTTGGCTACAATAGCAATATCTCTGATCTTCCGCGAGGGTTGTAACCCTTGGACGACCGCCTACGGGCCTTCGGACAACTATTTGTGTGGTTTGGAATTGTTTCCATGAACATGAAATTACAGAATGATGAACGCCGAAGAAAAGAGCAACATCTGTGATCGATTTTCCTGCTTCAATGCGCCCCACAGCACGCCAGCGCTCAGAATCTTCCATTTGTTTTCTGGAAGTCATAGAGACACGTATGTCTTGAAAACAAATTGTACGAAAGTTTTAAACACATTCTATCAGCACTTACAATCAACTTCTGTATCCCTTCATAAATCTGGCTTCTTATAAGACTGCCCTTTTTGCATATTTCTTGATATGGAAGTTCGATTATCTGTTAACTAACAAATTTGCATACTTCCATCTACCTCTGCAGTGAATTGCATCCTCTTCAATTCTGATGGGCTTCCGAAAATTAGTATTTTTCTCTCCATGCTTAACTTTTGGAAGTGAGTGTATATACCTTATGAAAATGTAAAATTACTCCACCAATGATTGACTAATTGAATCTCTAACGCATTGTAATGGAGCATTCGGATGACTTATAAAACAGAAGACATTGTTAATGAAAATGCATATCTTCCGTGTGAATATATATATATATATATATAATTCTGCATAAATATTTGGAAGGTATTAATACTTTGTAGAGACATTTAAGAGAGAACGTGCATTCTGACTAATAGAAGCAGGTGGCAAAATAAGAGGACTTTTCAACATTTTTTGAGCTATGTAGTTTTTCAATGATGTTGGCAAGGATAGGTTATTCTTTGGCTATGAAGTGTCAAGAAGTTAGTGGCCAACAAACAGCAATGAACAAAACGCGAGGACAAAGAGATCATTCGATCGGTACTCACAGCTTCTAATGCATCCTTATCAATTTCCTGACAATGCCGTGGAAACCAGTGACTTCAATGTTTCCTAATAGACTACTCAGGAAACGATACTCTGTTCACAGATGCCATTGAGATTGCTGATTCTCACCGTTGCGCTCTGAACTTTTTCATCGGTGGAGGTTCATTCGAAATAAAATTTCTCAAACTGGAGTAGAATGGTTTTTTCGCGATGGGTCCTGCTTCAAATTGAGTACTTATAACGAGTCTTCGCTTGTTATAAGGAGACTACTTAGACTATCAGCAATAGAATATTCACCTGAGTATCATCCATAGCACAAAAAGTTAACCAAAAGTTATTGAACCATTTTATATGGCTGCCGGCCTCTTTTGGTTGTCATTCGTGGCACCGTTATAGAATAACAGTATGTTGATGTCTAAGACCCGTAGTGTTGTTTTTTTCCACCGATTTCTAGGCTTATATTTCTACAGGGGATAACGCCCTGCCTATGCACTTTTTTCAACTGCTTCTCTCTGTATTTCGCACTTTATTGGAGCCAGCGATTACTAAATCTCTCTCTCAAACAAAACACAAGGAAGCTTTGATCGTATTAAGAAGCACTGACAGAAGCTCCAGTGTTATAATTACCAGATTTTTCCCAACCTTTTGAACTCTATACGGATGCGAGCTCCGTGGGGTAGGAGCAGTATTGACACAGAATAAAAGGCCTATGGCGTTTGCCTCGAGAACTTTAAACCGAGCAGAAAGGAATTATAGTGTGACGGAACGTGAATGTTTAGCTGTCATATGGGCATTAAATAAATATCGCACGTATTTCGGATCCTTGCCGGTTAAAGTGATAACAGACCATGCTGCACTTACCAAATTAACGAATGGAAAGAATTTGTCATCTAGAATCATAAGGTGGACGCTAAGTTGGCAAATTTTAATGTAGAATGGTAACATCGCCCAGGTACGCAAAATTTAGTGGCTGATATGTTGTCTAGAAACCCGTTAGAAAGTAATGAAGAACCAAAGGTGTCTTGTGCGGTGATTAGATCGTTAGTATTATCGTCTAGAGAAAAGTTGAGAGAGGAACAGAGAAATGACCCGGAGCTAGGTCACATCATGAAGTATTTGGAAAATCCGGACGATAGTTCCATTAATGAATAAATCTGTAGAAATTGGTCCCATGACTTTAAAATCGTTGATGGATTGCTATATTATGCAAAATATACAACCACACTAGGTGAATTAAGGGTATTTATACCTAAAGCATTACGTAAAGATGTTATGCGAGAATTCCATGACTCGCCGATGGCAGGCCATTTAGGCAAAAAGAAAACCTACTTAAAATTAAAAGACGCGTGTTATTTCCCGTACATGAGGAAATACATTATAAATATGTAGCAACCTGCGACCAATGCCAAAAAGTCAATTATAAAAACGGATTACCAGCTGGTCAATTAATTCCGATAGTGACGAATTTTCCGAATGAAATCGTATCTTTAGATTTGTTAGGCCATACAATGCAACTAGTCCAGAACGCTATAGATTTATTTTAGTAATTACAGATAATTTTTCTAATGGGTTGAAATAGTTCCCTTAAGGAAGCTTCGGGCTAAGCAATTGCCAATGCATTTTTTGAGAATTATATTGCGCGTTATGGAGCTCCTGCAAGTTAATTACCGATAATGGCCCCCAAATGATATCCGAAGTTTTTGAGCAAGTATGTCACAGGTTGAACATAAAACACATTAAAACTGTGGTATATCGTCCACAAGCTAATCAAACAGAAAGAGTTAATCGCACTCTTTTAAAAATGATTTCGAGTTTGTCGCGGATAATCACACTAACTGGGATCAATTTCTGCAAGAGTTCGGTTATGCTATTAGGACAGCAGTACATGAGACAACGGGTAAAACACCGGCGGAATTATTTTTAGGTCGAAATTTAATCACCCCTTTTCAGAATTTAGTTATGGTAACTGATGGATCAGATTTAGTTTGTGGGAACATAGAAAGGTTGTTTGAGGAGGCTAGAATTCATACAAAGCGCCAGCAAGAGAAGTGGCGGAATATTATAATAAAAAGAGCGTGAAAATAATGTGAAAGTTGATGATCTAGAATTAGTTCAAACTCACCGTTAAGTTCGAAATGTAAGAAATAGTAGGTAAATTTATGCAAAAGTTTGAGGGCCCATACAAAGTTCTGAGTGTAAAAAATAATAATAATTTAGTAATATTAAAATTTGGTAAAAAGAATAACGGTTAATGTGGACCAGGTGAGAATTTACCATCAAAGAGAAGACAGTGTTGCCGAGTCGGAAAGTGACAATAGTAGTGATCATGGTGCAGTGGCATCAGTCAGGTCGGATGATGGGCAGTCGAGATTGGTGCAATCGGAGAGTGATGGGGTTTGTCGTAAAAGGATCGAAATCAGTAAATTTAAATGGTAGTAGAGATATAGTTGCGAATAGACGCGATGGAGTGGAGGTGAGAAAAAAAACGTGGACGGACGGAATCTGCTGTTTCTTCGGGGGTGGCGTGTATAATTTCAGGAAAAAAGACCTTTTTGGACTGAAAGAGAGAAAAGAGGAAGGCCAGACTCTTGGAGAGAAAACATACAAAAGAAGAAGAGACAGAGGCCCAGGTATCCCAAGAAAAAAAAGATTTCCTCGTCAATGCCTCTCGCCCTCCAGAAAGCGGTATAGAAAGGTGGAAGAAAATAGTTCTGAAAGAGCAGTTCCAGGACCATCCACAGATTCAAGTACACATACCTCATCAGGAAAGGAGCTGTCCATACAATCTTCGGAGCCGACGTCGAGTGGACAACAGCCAAGTTTCAGTTCTCACAAAGGAAAACAACACTCAGCAGGAGCATATCAACTTCAACGGACTCGATGGAAGAGGAGACCAGAAGGTGGGAGCGCAGAGAGGACAACCCTAGGACAAGGTCATCCAGCACAGAGGCCATGGTTGGAGACAAAGCCTATGCAGATTGGATCTAAAGACTAGCCAGGTTGTATAATTCTAATTTGTTTATTTTTTCCTCTGACAGACAGTTCGGAGTATTTTCCATGTGGGCTAGTCTATTTTTTTTGTAAAATTAGCGTACAAAAGCGTCACTGAGTTGTGTGCATTTTCATATCGGTTGAAAAAACTTTTGTATTTAATTTTTTTCCAAATTGTGGAAAAACATTTGTTGAATTGCAATTGTTTTGCTACACATTAAAGACGAGGCTTTTTATATGTGAGATTACTTGTATTGTTTTTGTAATATATTCTATGTAAAAATGTATATATTTTTGTGTGTAATTATTAAGATGTATAAGTAGTGTCTGGTTTCTGGGCGCGGCGTAATTAGGAATACTAACAAAAAACATTAACAGCGCAGCGCGATTGATTGGGAATTTTTTGAAAATGAAACCAGATGAAGGTTATTTTGTTATGAAACTATATATATATAATATAATGTATGCCATATTTTATGTCAATAAGGAAGTTGTATAAAAGTTCTGTGCATTTAAGTCATGTTTTAGAAAAAATTGACAAGGTTTCCTTTCAGGCAGCAGTCCCTGAACATAGTGATGCGATGAAAACTTTGATGTCGTGAGAAGATATTAATGTAAAATTTTATATTTATTAGCACTTAAGTTAAAATGCATGATCAGGGTTTTTTCCTGGAAAGATTTTTCCCCTGATCTTCGCCCGAATGGGATGCACTGTAGGGATTGTAAATTTGTACAAGAGCAATAATTAGAGTGGAGTACCCCTTTTGAGTAGTCATTTCTGTGTGCTAGTTTAATTAAAGTTTCTAACTTAGAGAGTTAAAATTTTCGGCAAATCCAGTGTTTTTAGGCATTCTAAAGTTCGTGAGTTAAAACTTTCTACAAGTTCAGTATTTTCAGGTATTATAAAGTTCGTGAGTTAACTTTCTACAAGTTTAGTATTTTTAGGCATTCTAGAGTAGTTAAAATTTTGTGCAGGTTCAGTGTTTTTCAGATGTTGGGTAAATTAAGCGAGTTCTTGCAGGTCGTTTAGACCTTCAATAAGTCACGCTTTTTTTCTCGGAGGGGGTTGTGACGGGTGCTTACGCGTTTCACTAACCTTCTCTCAATTCTTTTAAGATTGTATTTATTTTAACCAATCCCCGCTGAGAGCTAAAAGTGTGACTTATGCAAACAAGATAGTTTCGGGTTTAGTGAGTTCGAAAAAGATATAAAAGGGAGAAATGGAATGAAGAGAGAGGATGACTACGTGGTTTGATAGAGGAGTTAACTAAGAGGTTGATTAAGAAGGTGGTTCTGAGAGATTAGTTTAACTAGTGAAGTTGGTTCGCCGTAGGAAGATTATTGAAAAAAGGTTCATTAATTCGGTTCGACGGAACTGAAGATATCAAGGATTGAAGCGCTCTTTAGGTCCATCAAGTATTAAAGAACCCTGCCTTAAAAGATATCAGGTCTGTTATTTTTATAAATTAGTTATAAATGCGTAGTTTGATTGTATGCGTTATTCTCCGTAGTTTCATTTAGTGTTCCGTCGTTCATAATTGAATTCTTATCTCACTCCACTGTAGTTTGTTGTTCTTAAGGTTTGATTAATATTTGTGTATTTATCTATTAAGAAAGATAATAAATGATATTGATTTATTAATTTAGTAGTTGTTAATTATGAATCCAACATACCCGAATCTAGATAATGTGCAAAGGGGAGTTAATAATCATAGGGTAGTGAGAGACTACGACAACAGTTTCTTTGTTTTACTTGCCAATTGTATTAGAGAATGCAAATTTCACAAGAAATAATTTGTAACATATAAATTATAACAGTATATAAAGAATCACAAAAAATAAAGGAACATCTTATTTATTTAAGTCACAAAAAAGTGTAAATATCACTATTGAATCTGTGGTACTATTACAAATTTTTGAAATGTGATCTTAAAAAACATAATGCATCAATTGTACTGTCATTAAGCATAGAAGTTTGTGAAAAAATTACCAGATGTCGAAATCGCTCTTTTGGCATCTACGCTAGTTGGTAGATCTGTTAGCAATGCGCGATATACTTTTTCCAAGTATTTACCTCTAAATCTCCCATCTTCAAATAAATCGTTTTCTCGTCGGATGATTTTGGATATAGCTGATTTCTGTACTGTATTTTGGTTTGCTGTTGAAATTTGTTTAGGTATCGCTAATTCTAATTTTGGTTCAAGAGATAGATCCTTTTTACTATTGACATTAGTGTCATCATCATCATCGATAATTGTACCGAATTCTTCTAAATGTGGATCGGTTTGTGGGTAAGAAATTTTAAGAAAATTTACATTAAACTTGATCAAATTTGATTTGGTTAGTCTCTTTTTTTCTTAACTCTAGAACATTTTTTACAGTGTGCCATCATATTCTTTTCATCATATAAATAATGAAACCAAACCAAAGTATTATCAAATGATTTTTTTATGTTCTTTAAAGTTATTCTTATTCATTATTATGGGTTATTATTTATGAGTATATGTATATAAGAAATATGAAAAACACATTTTTTGAACCGGAAAGTATGATACAACGTGAATAACAACAAACTCACCAATTTAGAAAATATCGAAATATTTTACGCATTTCTTCCCAAGTACAACGTGGCCGTGGTGGCCGAGTGGTCTAGGCATCGG
>BMAO01006893.1:0-26413 GCA_019973975.1 Trichonephila clavata
ACAATACAAAACAATTACTTGATCTTTAAAATATGAAATATAGCACTCGAAAGTTGTTTGAAACGGTTCTAGATACTTTCCGATTAGGAACAAGTGATAGCCAAAACCTACTTTGGGCAGGGGAGGGCTTACACGCTAAAATATCAATCCCCACGTTAATCCTATGATGCCACTTTTTTGATGATATGTGGTTTGTAACTGGGGGATCGATAGTACTACCTGTTTGGCTAGGAGAGAAGTACTAGAACTCAACTCCCTCAGGTGCCTCCCTCCCCTGGACAGAATTTTGCCAATAGCTCTACACCTGAGCTTCTCAGTCAGCTCGGACTTAGCTCACTCGATCCCTCTGCCTCTATTGTATATTTGCACCAAATTTCTTGCTCATAGGGTCATTCATGAATTTTATTTCAACGTTTTTAAACTTTTTAAAAATTTTAAACTTTTTTAAATTGTAATATATTGAAATGTATTTGAGTCTCTGCTTTGAGATTAGAATTGCAGTTTCCCCTCGGTGAGACTCATTCATTTATACTCTTAGCCCTCTTTTTGGTAGACCTAGTGGGGCTCCAGCACTAAAATACGATGTTCCCATGTTATTCCTATGAGGTTGGGTAAAAATTTTGCCTCCCTTTGGAATTGAGCTAGGGTCTTGATATTTAGAGGTTCGATAGTATTACATCATATCGCGAGACAAACGAGAAATCGAACTTCTCAGGTGCTGCCCCCCTATACGGCTATTTCCTTTATATTTCAAATCCTAGGCCACCTTGGTCATCCGTACCTGCCTGATTCGAAAGATATCCTATGAGATTTCTGCACAAATAATTTTATTGCAATAATTTCTCTTATTTCCTTCCCCTCCCCCCATTTCACGTTTTTAAAGTATTTTAAATTTTTTTAAATCATCACCTCTCCGAGGATTTTTGAGTCTCTGCTTTGAAACTCGAATCATAGGTTCTCCCCGTCAAGCTACATATTTTTGTCCAATTTGTTCTATGGTAGTGGGCCAGAAGGGGGCTTCCTCTCTAAAATTAAAAAGCCCATATTAAATTTGTCGAGAGATTTTAGCTATTTATGATCAATTATTTTATAAAAGAACTTTTAAATAGTTTATTTTTCACTTTAATAGTCTATTATTAGTTATTTCATAGAATAACTAGTTATATCATAGAATAACTAGGTAAAATATAAATTTTTTTTATTTATTATATACTTTAACTGAATTGTCCAGTTATTTCACGAAATACCTTGTTATTCTATGAAATAAATGAATTAAACACTTTAACGGTAACATGTACATAATGACAGAAAGGAAGGTGAAAATTAAATAATGCGTGAGTTTTATCACTACTCTTTATTTTGTTTGCTTCTTATAATCGAATACTAAGCTTAATCTTTTAACAATGTACAGTTATTATGTGAAATCTTTCATCTCTCATTCAACGAAGAAAGAACATTTTTATTTCAACCAAAATATAAATCATGAAATGTGGGGGGGGGCATCAATGAAGAATACAATTACGGGGGATTCGCAAATATATGGTGATCTTAAATTAAGTAAATTCTGATTCAAATAATTTTAATATTCTATAATAATTTTCCATAAGTTCTTATTTAGGTATATTGGAACAAACTAAAGCATGTATGGAACTTAGATTTTGTTTGTGGTCTCTCAAGGTATTCGAACTTGATGTCACTGTTTTCAAACAGTTACAATTTTAGTTCAACTAGGAGTTGGTCTCTAATTTCTCTCAAGTTTGAGAAGAGAGAAATATTAGTGCGTACACTAGTTCATGTATTGGCTTTGGTTTAAAATCACAAGATTCATTGCCAATACTCAACTACCAATGAAGCTCTGACGCAATACGAATCATGTTAATGCATTTTTAGTGTCATAATTATCTAGAGAGTTTTTATAATTTAAACAATTTATTTTCATATTTGCAGAGTGAATATAAATGCGTTTATAATACAATATTAATTATTTCATTCGGCTTTTTATTGATCCAATGTATTTAGCAATATATTGGATATAGTCTATATTTCTTTCAACAGTTTGGATAAAATTTCATGCTATCTGTTTTCTTTAACACATTGATTATCTTAGTTCAATTTTTTAAAACAACATTGTAAAAGTTTCAGGCTTAATATTTGTATTAAAAATATTCCTTGAAAAATGACTGTGTAAAGGCATACATAGTTTGAAGATTTCAATAACTGCATTTATACCGCTTTCAAATTTTGATTTTTGCTTCTTTATCTCAATCTTAATATATTCAGTTGCTCAAATTTTGTCCTTCAATACATAATTATGAATATTCTCATAAATTTATCTATAGAAAGTTTTCAGTGAACATTCTAAATAATATTAGGGTTTAGTATATATAAGGTGGCCAACCGTCATCCTTCAAGGACAGTCCTTTTTTACAGGTTCTGTCCTTCTTCGAAAAGTGTCCTTCTACTTGTCCTCTTTTCAATATTTTAAAACTAATTTATTAATCTCTGTATTTAAGAATGTACCCAACATGTTTCCAATATGTCGGAAAATGTCTGAAACAAATATCACAGAAATTTACAGTTTTCAATGGTATTTTTTGACTCCATCTCAAGTAAATTGGGCAGATATAGAAAGCTGTGTTGAGTTTTTATCGAAAGAAATGCCTGACATTAAAATCTATGACAACTGTCTGCAGAAATTAGAAGACTGAATATATATATTAGATTCTTAAAGGACGATTGGAAACCCAACATGCTGAAATTTATAAAAGATGGGTAGAAATACTTAACCATTTAGAATTCCATTCCATATGAAAAAAAATATTCCATATTCCACCATTTCTTTCACATTTTATGTGAAAATTAAGTTGTTCTTGTTGAAATTGTATTGAGCTACCTGGAACTAATGCAGCAGTTGAAAGAGTTTTTTCAATTGGTAATGATTTTTGGACAAGTAAGAAGTCAAAATTGAATGTTGATATTTTAGCTGCAGTACTTACTTTAAAATTCAGTATAAAGGATATTTTGCTCCGAAATTTCCGATATACAGTCGATTCTCACTAATTCAACATTCGATAATACTAACCTCTCGCTAATTCGAAGTATATGCTCAGCCCTAGAAAAAACTCTTGCTATTTCGAACTAAAACATACGTTTTGGTAACTCAATATTTCGAAGTAAAATCTGCGGCTAGCCAGAATAAAACAGCGATAATTCGAAGTGATCTAATAAACTCTCGACAATTCAAACACTCATTGTCATTAGAGTCCTGTAGCAAACAGGCTGGAGCCTACATGCTTTGTGTTGTATTTTCTCTGCATGTCTCTCCTGTAATGTAGCCCCTTTGATGACCATCGAGTTGACTGTGATAACTCTGACAGAATTAAAGCGTCACTAAACAAACTACACAACTTTTTCTTTCAAAATCACGTTGATGCGGACATTTTTTTCAAGCTTCATTTATACTATAAAAACCTATTGACAAAGTTAGATTGAATGCCATAAAACAAAACAAAAAAGATAAATTTTTTTCGTCCAAAAAATAATTATGAACAGTGTGTATTCTTTTAATAGTTACTTTTAATACGTAAATGTATTCTTTAATACAGGACTTTAACTTCTGTATGATATTTATACTGCATAATATCAAGCTTTTTAAAAATACTTTAAAATAATTTTGTACAAATAATTGTATAATTGATGTTTTATTACATAGTTTCAAATTTAAATGTATTAGAAAAAAAATTTCTCTGCGTATAATTTGGAAATATTTTCCTATCCTCTTGATAATTCGAACTCTTGATTATTCGAAGTTTTTCATTGGTCCCTTCAACTTCGAATTATCGAGAGTCGACTGTATTAGAAAATGATATATTGACAAAAAAAATCATCCAATGGAAAAATACTTGTTTAAGTAAATAATTAAAAGGAATGTAAGCATAATTAGCGTATCTTTATTTGGATTAATAAAATGTTTATGTGTATTTACGTTGTAATTTTTCTTAAATTTGTCGTCCTCCTTTTCACTGTAAAAGAATTGGCCACCACAGTATATAGGGCTATAAACGCATAATATATGAAAATAAATTGTTCATAGGTTTAATTTCTAACGAGAATTTCGCTGCAGAAAACTTTTAAACAATGTTTTTTCACACAAACTACATGTATATTGGAACAACTTTGACGTAATATAGTCTGGTCATTTGTTTTGTAGACAATATTCTTTTTCCTTCAATACTGAAGGAAATAACGAATTTCAGACAAAAATATCGTTACATCTAACCTTGAATTCATTTTAATGCATCTTATTTTGTTCAGTTCTCTGAGTAAAAATCATTGTTAAACATTTCGATGGAAAAAACTTCCTTTCTTTGAGACTATATCCTCGTGTTTACTGTTTCAAAAAATTACCATTTATTGCATTTTTTTCTGAATTAAAATCTTGTAGAATTACTTGCTTGATGGTAATAAAGTATATGATGTTGCATTGTCTGAAATTGAAATATGATTTCTTTCGTGAGTAGGAGGATCTAGGAATATATATAAATATATAATTTTACGCATAATGCATACATTGTTTACTGACATGGTTGAAATAACATGAAATTTACTGATCTAATTATTTTTATTATTTATTTTTATTACTTTTTGTGTTTTTGATCATTATTCATAATAAACTCTTTAATTGTGTTAAACTAAAAAAAAACTGCATTCGATTAAATTTCTTATGAAAAATTATAACATGTCAATTATTTCAGAATTAAACACATTATAAAAATGTTTCAATTATATGAATACGAAAAACATGTTGAATAGAGAAAGAAAATAGATAGTCAACATCAGTAGCGCACACAAAATATTTCAGGGGGGGGGGGGGGCATGGCTGAAAGTCCCCCAACTGGTATCATACCTCAAGATAACACCAATTGATTCTCCTGATTTTATTGATTTTGTTAACAAAACACAGTAAAAAATAAATTACTGAATTAATAATTAGCCTTAATTAATAAAATAAATTATTAATTACAAGTACTTAATTAAATTTTACATTGTATATATATAGGATTATCATCAATCGAAAAAAACTCAAAGGCTTTGGGGGGTCCAGAACCCTAGAACCCCCCCCCCCCCCCGTGTACGCCACTGGTCAACATTATTATTGAAGAAAAATGTCTAATTTTCAAAATGTAAAATGGTAAAATTTCTATGTAGAATTAATAGTACTTTCATTTTTTACCGTCGATTAATTTAGTCAAATCAAAAGACGTCGCCAAATGACGCGATATGCAACCAATAGTGGCAAACCATTCCCGTGTATGTTCGAATTCAATAATTATGATGATGAGAGCATTTAAAGAAGCTTTTTATTTAGTGAAATTGATCGGCAGTATAATACGCGTGAGTACCGAATTGATTTATATAAAAAATAAAACTCTCATTATTTCTTAGTATTTTCTTAAAAACACAATGACATGTTTTTTCGCATTATATTAATATTATTATTATTATTATTGAAAAATATTTCTAAAATTTTATTACATTTCCTCAATTTTTAGATGGATAATTGAGCTGAACTATACATTATTAAAACAATACAAAAAATAAAAACTGCAATAAATAAGTTAAAATCCCACATATTTTTAATAAACCTAAATTAATCAGTATATATATCTATATAAATATGACTAAAGTATTTTTGAGAGCAACAGAGAATTGATTAAAAATGCTTAAAATATTATGAAGAAAATTACTACATTAAATTCATACTTGCTAATGTAGTAGAATTTTGAAATATAATTTCTTTTGTTATATTCTGTTTTAAAAATCAATGTATTATGAAATATGGCAATCATAACATAACTTTCATCATGATAAATCCTTCGAAATGTTATTTTGACAGAAGGTGCCAGAACAATATAAAGACAAAATTGTAATGAATCATCTCTTCATATGCTAATGACAATTTGAAAAACAATGCTTTATTTTTAAAAATGAGTATTTTCCTCAAATTCTTACCACAAAACATGCTGACGAGCATTTCAAATACTACAATAATAATACAAAAATTAGCAAATAAATAAATAATAAGTAAAAAAATATATTTCTTCAGTTATGTATTATTTCTTAACGAAGTTTAGTGCGTTGCTTTTTAATTCTTTCTATTTCTTCTCTGTTCCATGAAAATAATCAGTGAAATGTTTTACAAAATGAACGAATCATTTCAGTTAAGTTATTTTCATATTCAGAGAGCATGAAAAAAATAATCATTATCTTATAAAATAAAAATAAATATGATTATACGTGTTAAAGATTTTCTCAATCACATCTAATTTGAGAAGCTATCATCTAAGTATACAATCAATTCCATTTTTTTTTCAACTCAGGATTTTTGCACTTCAACTTGCCAACACATGAAACAGACAATGAAGAGGCATCAGAATATTTATAATAAACAACTTATGTTATCGCAAGCATCATAAGTAATTCATCATCAACCATTGATAAATAATCATTGTCTTTTTTAATTAATTGAAAGCTATTAAGGCTCTTTGAATGCAGATAAATACAAAGATATTCTAAATTGAAGTAAATAGGCTTAGCCTATATATATGTTGGAAATCAGACGATAAAAATTGGCTTTATTTTATCGTTTCATTTATTTTTTTGACAGAGAGAACATCATATTTTTTTTCTTTCTTATGCATTCGAAAGTAAGATACAAAGTAGTTTTATTTTGTACTTCGTATTTAAAAACATTTTTTACAAAATAATTTCAATTAGATTTAACTCTGTACTGTTATTCTTTTGAAAAAATGTTCGAAATAATTTTTTTAAGTTTTTCAGTGGCTGCTAATTCTAATCTTGATAGTGTAAACGATTTTTTAAAAAAAAAATTTTTTTAATTCATTTATTTGAAAACTATTATCTGTTCAAAATGTTTCACATCAAATAATTAGCAATTATTTTCAAAGTATTTAATAAATTTTAAGTTACATGTCTTCAGTCTTGATATATTTAAATTATGGAAATATAAAACGCGATATATATCTTAAATTTTAATTGGAAATTTTTTGAAAAAGGCTCAAGGATTTTAGCTGTTTTGCAGGGAACTACTTTTTTTTGCAAATAAAATGCTTGAATTATAGAAATTTAGAAAATTATTTAGATTCCATAAAATGAATATTCTAGAAATCGATAAGGGAAGTATTACGGGGTTTCTTTGCAGAATTAAAGAAATACAATTCAGACACATATATGAAATTATATAAATTAAATAACAGAAGCATATAATATTACTACAAATTAAGTTATTATTTTTTAAATTTAAATTTTGTGTTTCCCTTTCAGAAACAACCTTAGGAATAACCATTGATTTCTACAAACCAACAAAAACGTTCTAAAAGGTATTGTAGTTCTTGTCATTTCTGCAACATCTTAACTGTTACATTTTTTTTTTAAAGTACGGCTGACTTGTTAAAAATTTACCAATTTTATCTCCCTTTCTTACCTTTCATTTTTCCAAACATTTAAATAAATCCCTTATAAATTTTTTCTGTCACACAAAAATGGTTGATTTTTTATTTAATACAAATATTTTATTTCATGCACTGAAAACTGTTCTTGATTTTTTTGTATATTAAGTAACATTAACAAAACAGCTTTCCTCTTCTGTTATTATTCTCGTTTTACACCCCCCCCTTAAGTATTGCTCAGTTATTGCATAAATTCAAATTAAACTTTTAGTAATGAATTACTATAATATACTGAAATATAACTTTGAAGACAAACAGATATAAGAAAAAGTTCCTTTTCAAATTTTTTTCAAAAAAGATTAAACTCATAGTTCAAATTTTAGATTCCTAATTCTTAGATATAGCTTATTCAAATTTAGTAATTAAATATCTAAATAATAATTGTCGTAAAATTTGCATAAAAAGCTAACAGAAAAGTGCGTTATAAGATAAGGCCGCAAAATCTTTTCACTGTTACACCCTTCAGTCACAATTAAAAGAACACATATAATAAATTAACGTGCATTATATAATTTAAATATTTTGAAGAAAAGTATCCGCATTCCCAAATTTAATATCTATCGGAAAGTAAACATGTTTGAAAGCAGAAAAAAAAATTGCAGAAATCACTCTCATAGCATTCCTTTATTTATAGTGCGAAATTAAAACTTTGTGACGTCTTAAGGCTCTTCTCAAACCTCGACCCCAGTAGTGTAACGTACACCCCTGCATTGCGGGGGGAGGGACTGTATGGTGCCCACAGCCTGATTGACACCAATTACATATTTAACAAATTAATTAAATATTAAAGACCTGCTTTGACTTTGCGGTGGGCCCTAATATTCTCCTCTATGCCACTGCTCGATCCCCTAAGCAAGAGTGCGATCCTTTTATCAAATATGGTGTATATACACATAAAGTTAAACAACATCAATCCATAATAAAATGATGTTCAATAAGAAAAAATACTTTTCTACACTTCAAAAATTCTCAAAATCGTTAATTATGTCCTCAAAAAATCAGCTGTTAACTATAGTTCACTTTCAATACTCATCAAACTTAAATTATTAAAACTTGAGTAAGTCATACGATTTCTTAGTTTTTCGGAGAATATTTCTCGAAATAACATTTGCCAATCAAAATTATTCGGATCAGGATCTTATTGAAAATGTTAAGAATCAGACGAGAGCTTTTCCCCTGACTATCTAAGGTCAGATCCTGTAGGCCCATGCCTTAAAACTTCCCTGTCAATACTCACGTAATAAAAGACTAAAGTAAAGAAGAATATACACACATTTAAATTTCTTTTGATATATTTCACCAGATAATAAAAAAATACAAAATGAATTCATTCCTCGACTATTTCGAAATTTTGTTAATGCATAATTCAAATTATTTTCTTAAGGTATCCGACTACTTGCGACAACTTCTTTTAAAAAAAATAGAGATATGGGGATTTTTAGTGTGTGCTTTTTAGATTTGTTTAGTACATTTTAAGAAAAATATGCTAAAATTAAGAAGAAAAAAATAAATTTTTATTACTAAAATGGGGGAAAAATGGGTAAAAATTTACAAAAAATTACGTAAGCGATCCCATTTTGCACCAAAAACTTATGAAAGAAATTTCAATTTTTCAATTGTGATGTGTTACTATGTTATTCATTTTTGAAATGACCTTCAGGATAAAAGATATTTTAATTTTTACAAAAACTACAGCACTTTATCATAGTTATTATATGAAACTGTTTAAATAAACGGTGACTATATTCATATAATGAGCTGTAAATTTTGTAATAAAACAACGATTGGTAAATCTGAAGGTTAAAACACTTCTACTAATATACAGAACATACACAAAAAATTTCACACAGTTAATTATGTTCAAAACTTTTTAAGCAATCGCTGTCCCCGTTTGAACATTTTTAAAAAAAACACATTTCTCGAGTAAAACGCGTTTTAAAGTATATATATATGACATATCTTGCTCTAAGTAATGGCATCTGCTCTTACTAAGACATTTGCAATTTTTGTTCTAGTGAATGGAAAATAATCAACTTGGTATTTTTATAAGCCTAATAAGATGACCTATAAAATAAAATCATAAAAAAAATTGCGAATTTTTTGGCAAAATTCACAATTTTAAAGTAGTCAGTTACCTTAAGCAAAAAACTTAGTAAAATAAATCTACATTCAGAATTCCTTTGGTTTATTTTGCAAAATGGAAATATCTTTGTGAATCACAAACAGTGCAGGATGCATTCCACATCAACTTCGAAATCCAAAATACAAGCAAAGAGGAAGAGATTCCGCAAACAGTTGGAGAGAGGGGATATTCCACAAACTGTCTTATCCCACGCAACCTGGCGTGAGGTTAGGTAACGAAAATCCAGTGATGTTCATTGAAATGAATATGAACAACATGTCACTGTTACGTGATGGCCTTTTTTGATTCCATCATGGCACTATGTTCGGTTTTCTGTTGCAAAAAAACACTGGCATTCATTTGCAGAAGTGCTGAATGAATGAATAGAGTGGTATTTTTTTATGGCTCTTGTTCCAATGACCTTCGATAGTTCCGTTTAAAGTTCCACAAAGCACTTAATCCAGAAATACCGGGAAAAGTCTGCATGTGCTGTTTGAAAACGCAATTCACGACAGCGTCAATTTGCTGCACTGGAAAGTCAAAAAGTTTCTCTTTGACATTTATTGTGAAATCAGATGCATATGTTATACTTATAATGTATAATGTCTGAGGTCAATGAAAAGTAAAATAAAAATATGAGTTTTTTTACTAACACAAGTTGTATAATTCATAACAATCAGGGAAACAAATCGCATATATTATTTAAATTTTATAATTGACTTTTATTTATATATATGTTTGTTATTATGGAGATGAGATCAGTTAAATATATTTATAAAATACAGCTACAGATTATATGAAAATAGCAAAATAAATAGAATAAACTGCAACTATTTTTTTAACTTATATTTATTGGATTTTATGGAACAATTTTTATCTTTTCTGATGCAAAGTTAACTAATAAATGTAATCATCTTAAACCCTTTGATATGCTCGGTTTCCATAATGTGGGCCTCGCTGCAAAATAATTATCCATCCCTGCCAGATTGTACATTTGATTACGCAAAACATTTTTTTATTACAAGAACCTCATATGAGGGAAACTGAAAAGATTCTTAATCAAGGTATCATAGTATGCAAATAAGAAAAATATTTTAAAAAATAATTTTTATCTTACGCGAATTGTATTACATGTACGCGCTTGTATTTGATTTTTTTCCTTGTAAATATTTTGTTCTCCTAAACTTAGGGAAAATGTTTGTGTGTATTACGATATATCAGTTTAAATTACTATCATTCGACAATTATTATTCTTTTATTTCGCTTATAATGTATTAGAATGTTAGATTAGAGCATTTATCATTATGCCGCCAAATACTTCTTGCATTTAACTGTGAATAGAAAATTTATATTTTGAATCTTGTAACAAAACATTAGTGCTTAATCCCTTCATCCACATGAAAGCCGGTCGGTCAAAACGTTGAAAAACAAAGCGAGCTGACACTCCTATAAATTACTTTCCGGAATTTATTACGGCTTCGCACGGCATCCATTAAAATTAAGATAGAATTCTCGTCCTATCTCTGAATGGTAAACACATTGTTGTCTCTCTTCCAAACTATCTGAAAGTACAGCACGTTTTCGAACAGCTATCGTTCCCATGCCCTGTTATATGGTCCTTTCATCGGTAACTGAAGACGTACTTTCTTTTTTAATTTTTTTTCTTGAAGTAGCCAATTTAATGGTTTCCTCTTGAGGGTATGAGAACAATCACTCTACACGCGATTCTTTACTTGATCTGAGTCAAAGGAGTACTGGCTCGTAAGACTGGAAATCAAATCAACCGTTGTTATCAATCTCTTGTTAGCCTGTGGTTATTTGTAGTCGTTAATCGACATCATTTTGTTTTTCACTCAACCATTTCTAGATTCATCCGATATAGGTAATGGTTAACGTATGACTTATTTCTGGCTTTCATCTTTAAAGTGGGGGTGCGATAACTGAATGGTTATTGCTACAAACTCGTGGCAGGTGTTGTTTCTGTTGAGTTGTGAATTCGATTCTTGATGCCGCTGAAGTCCCGGAGTGTAGAGAAGCTAATGAACGATGAATCTAGAATCTATCGAGGCTCAAAGATCTCAGGCTAGCATGGTGTTGAAGTTTGGGGAGTGGGATGTGGCTCAAGTATTGCCCTGATCACTTATTCATGATTCAAAATTGCGATCTCTGTCATTATGCCCTCGTGTTGCTCCGAAATGTGACACTAAAAGTAATCAATTCTTAATGTATTTGGCGAAATCGAAAATTCTTTCCCAACAGGTAAGCAAAACTGCAACTAATACATTTTTCTTAAAAACATAATGACCTTGAATGTACATTTCTTCTAGTAATGTCGACTTTCGAAACAACTTTCCCTTTTTTTCCATTTTTTAAAAATAATAAGTTCAAAAACATTTTATATAAAAAGGAGTCATTTACTGCTTATTTTATAAAAAGTAAAACGTAGGTATGTTCAATCAGAATATTTTAAGAAATGCATTAAAGGTAATTTTTTTATCCGTTTTTTCCAAGTGTGCCACTTTTTTAAAAAAAACTTTAAATATTTTTCTTATTTGTCAAGGTGATATTATTTTTTTTTAAAAAAAAAATATTCCGATGCTGGTTAATTTTTAATAATCGCCTTATATCAATCCTCCTGTGTGTGTGCATGTATTTACGCATATAACTGAAAAATTAACAATCATGCATTCAACTTTATAAAAATAAACCATCACAAATATTAAGGAAAATTGTGTTTTTCTTACAGAAAAACAATAAATGTTTTGAAAATCACAAATTATTCATTGCTATGATAAGTTGGTTAAAGCATTTTCCTAAGACAGTGCAAATTTATATATTTGGAATTTATATATTTTTATATACCCACATCAAAGTAATATATTTTCCATTGAACAAACATAATATCAGAACATCATTAACTGAAGATTTCACCATAATTTAGAAGAGTTTTTTGAAGTGTCTAGCGTCGGGGTGGGCATTAAGTCGATTGCAATCGACCAGTGGACTGCCAAGACATTTTGAGGTGACCTCCTGAAGATTAGTATTTAGTAATTATTTCCCGAAATACTCAAGATTGGCGGACAATGTGTAGACTAAGTCTTTTTCTGGCTATAACTATGAGAATTTTCAGAGGAAAATGTTTTACTTTTTAATGTATTTTGAATTGTTTGATAATAAATGGATCATTTGATGTTATTCTATTTGTTGCTATTATTATTATGTTTGTATCTTGCGATTTGTTTTAAACGCGGTTTTAAAAGTGTGAGTTTTTTTCCTAGTTATGTAGGAAAGTACATATTCCGTATTTATTATTAAGTTACAATAAATATTTTAACCTTTTTCTTACTTTACCACCCCTACGTTACTGGGTGGGCCGTAACACCTAGAAAAAATTGGAAGTAGGCCGTAATTAGTTTGCCCACCCCGGTGTAGCGTAGTTATATGTATATTTGTGTATTTCCGTTTTATTTCAAGGATAGTCTAAAATTCTAAAACACTGAAAAAAATTAATTTTTCTTTTTTTAGGAGAATTTTAAATAACAACAGCAGGAAAAAAATTAACTCTGACTATCTAAATATTTTTTTATTTTTTTTTAAATTTGATAATAAATTATTTCAGTGGAAGAAAATTTAAAAATCGAAACTCTGGGTTTAATATATATAATTTTTAATAGAAGTTTTAAAAATTTAACTTCTTAAAAATCAATTTTCTCACATTATAGTCCTATGAATGTAAATTATAGAATTCTAAAAGATAAATATTTAAATATGTTGAATAAATATAGATCTTAATCAATTTAATAATTTATCATCATACTTGTTAAGAAACACATTTCTCTCCTTTTTTTTTAGTAAATAATTTTTTTTTTATAAAATTAAATTTAGGCACTTTTTTTTGGTAAAAAGCAGGGCTTCGAACTGGAACAGAACCGAAAACTGGTAAAAACTGTTATTTTGGTCGGAGCGAAAACTGGAACTGAACCGAAAAACAAATAATATAAACAAATATTTTAAGTCAATTCCTACTTAGGACAACAAAGGAAAATTTTAATTTTAGTTATTTTTTTATTAAATAACTACAATTATTTTAATATGTATATACATTTGACAGAATCACACACGCACACAATATTAAGTGGTAAAAACTCAAATTAATTAACTTAATTTAATTAATGAATTGATATTTTAAAAAAACTGTATTAACATCAAGTGTCATCCGCTACAAGTTTTTTTTAAAAATTTGAACTTGAGTGAATAAATAAAAAGTATTTTATTAACGATTGAAAATTTGAACAAGATATATAAATATATATAGGGAGAGTGTAAACTATAGTAGTAATTGAAAAGTAAAAGATCTTTTAAAAAGCAAAGATGCATTATGGAAATTTGTGATACCTATATTTCACAGACGAAATAAAAAAAAATTTACATTTCTTTGAGAAAGTGATGCATAAATTTAAATCAATGTTTTGTCATTCAGAGAATAATCTGCGAAATTTTATGTACATATGTTATTTTAAAGTTATACATCTTTATAAAGGGTAATATACTGCTATCTGAAACCGAACAACCATAAATATATTTAAAAAATAAAGACTAATTTCAAAAATTCCCTTTCTATATATTTTTTGCTAAATATAGATACATCAAAATATTTTTTTCTTAGACTACAGCTAGTTTTACTTTAAATAAGAGAAAGTTTTGACGAACTAGGCTTGATGACTGGAACTTTTACAAGAAACTCTTCCAATAAAATAATCACTAAAAAAATTTTCAGAAAATGAGTAAAATATATCAAAAACTCCTTTGTTATTATATAGAAAATCTTCGTTAAAATTGACACTCTTATTCATCACCCAAAACAGCAAAAAAAACAAATATTCCTGTTGAAATTTTATACATTTAAGGCAGTGCTTCTCAACTTTCAATATTGGTGACCCAATTTTGAATCAGAATTTCATCACGCCCCCCCCCCTACAATGGCAATATATTGAACACCATAATAATGTATTTTGATGCTAAAGCTACAAAATAGGAACTTAATTATAAAAAAATATATATATATACAAATTATAACTATAAGTATTAAATTTTTTATATGTTACTTTTAAATAAAATATTTCAAGTTACTTTTTTAAATTTTAGGATAAGTATTGTGTTACTTCTCATAGTTAAAAATGTATTTGTTTTGCTTCCTTTCAGTAAATTTGCATTTTTTTAAAAATAACTATTTATTTTGGACTTTTCAATATGCTCTCCCCCCCACTAAATGTTATCACGCCCCCTCCATAGGAGCCACAATTTGAGAAACGCTGATTTAAGGTTATACTAAAATTTATTCACTGAATTTCTAGAGAAATAAGATATCTAGGTTACATATACATAGTAATCTTAAGTAACATAATATAAAGTTAAAAAGCAAGCATATTATCAAAATTCGCATATTTATCAATTTGTTTGAGATTACAAATCTTTGTAGAGCTTTCTGTGATTCAAAGTATATTTATGTCAGTATATCATCAACACAAAAATAGGCCTACACTACAATAGAAACTATCACAGTAAGAAAAAACTATCTAGTTAAATAAACTTAAGAAAAATAAGTATGATTTATAAATGTACTTCATAAAGCATAAAGCTATAACTCTTTGTCATATGGTTAAATTATGGGTATTTACTCATCGATTTGTAGCTGCAACTGACAGTACTCTGCGAAGTTACTCTTATTAAAACATTGCACAAGTGTTTACATTTAATACTTCTTACAATAGGATGTTCCTCGCAATTTATTTTCTTGTTTCCATTCTTCTATCTCTTAAATTTGATCCAAGTCTCATTATTTGTGTCCTTGTATTTTTAGTTCTATTCTAAGAAGTTTAAGATATGTTTTGGTAGATTTCCAATGCATTTAATCTGGATTTGTTTGAAATATTTTGGAATCAGTGGTGTACACAAGGGTAGGGGGTTCAAACCCTCATAGACCAACATACAGTAAGACCCCGCTTAACGCTGTTTCGGTTTAACGCTCTTGTATTTAAATTGTGGAATTTCCCGAAACTGCACGTAGCGTTTGGCTTCCCGATATCCGAACCATTTTATCTGTGTTTCTTCTTTCCTGCGGTGTTATACGAAAATATTTTTATCGTTTCAAACATTTGTTGACGTTATTGTAAGTGTAAATTTATATAATATAACGATTGCAATAATTACAAATATTATGATTTTTAGTTTTTATCAAGGGTGGGTGTGGTCATCAGAGTTCGTTCTATTACCTAGTTTTTCTAAACTCCCAAGTTTTTCTTTGCATAGGTGGTTCCTTTTGTATGAATCTAATTTTTCAACAAACCAGTTTGACCATTATAACAGAAATTGTGGACCAATTTATTGAAAATGACTTAAATTTTGACAGGAGTTCAAAGGCAAGACGGGGTCTTATGGATGCCTTATCTACTTACCAACAACTTCTTACAGAGCGCAAAAGGAAAACGCAAATTACATTAGATACCTCCTTGATAAAAAGGCGGAAAATTGGAAATATAATAAGAGACTGAATGATCTGAAATATAAACATACTGACTTAGAATTTTATTTATTTTTATATGTATATTCGTTTATTATGTTTCTATATTTGTAAGAAATAATTTTTGTTTTATTGTTATAAAAACTTAATTAATAAATATAATGGTAAAATACATGTCCAATTTTCCACCCACATCTTCCCCTAACCCCATTATTTACATGATGAGATAAACTCGTTTAACGCTGTTTCATATACACTCTACTTTGATGGAACGTATACCCCGCGTTAAACAGAGTCTTACCGTATTTTTAACCTTTACCATTTACCCCTCGTTATTTTCATCCACGCATTTTTTAGAATGTAACAACCCCATCCTAAGAGAAGACCGTGAACGTCACTGCTTGGATTTAAAAAATTTTAAGAGATTAATTTTCAAACTTATAATTTTAACAAAAAATAATGCTAGATTTTTTTATTCACTTTAATTCTTAAATGAATAATCAGATCGATTTAAAAATAAATATGTTGAATATTGTATACGGAAAAAAATAAATGCACCCAATTGCCCCTTAACTATTATGAAAATGTTTTCTGAAATGATTACAAATAATTTTCGCTGATACCAGTGATCGACAGACTGTCGATCAGGAACTACTAGTATTTCGTGGGGACATTTTTGGTAGATCATGCAGTAGAATTTGGAACTTATTGACTTTCAAAATGGTTTATCTGTAAAATCGCTTTATTTGAGCTCCGAAAATATATATATTTTTGGTCTTTTGTTCTTAAAAACTACACTATTTAATCCAAGTTTATCTCAAAGTGAAGGCAACGACCAGCTCTACATAACTGTATGATATTTCTTTTTCCAGAAAAAAATTTATTAAAAGTAAATACAGAAATAAACTTACACAGAAGAATACTTGAACAACTGTATGCAAATGACAGCTTCCACTTATTCTCCCAACATTAAAAAAACTTGTTGATGAGGGGAAAAAAGTTTCATCCCTCTCATTAAAGTTAATTAGTCTGAGAAAAAAATCTGTTATTACATTGGTTATTTATTACTAACTACATTTCATTTTTTTCTTATGTACAGTTCAATCTCAGGTTGTTGTTTTTTTATTATTATTATACCTTATAATTAAAACTGATTTTATATTTACTATAGGAATATAAGTTTATAGGCAATAAGCAAATGCAAGATTTTTTAAAGAAAAGTTTCAAATTCTTTGTTTGGTAGCTCTCAGTATGGTTTTAAAACTTTATATTATCTCAGAAACGTCATAAGTTGAACGACCTCTGGTTGTTGATGAATTATTATTTTTTTATGTATTTTAAATCTAATAGATCATTTGCATTTATGAATTTTCTCTCGAACATTAGAACAAAATATTAAGAAATCTTTATTCTCAAGTTTTTCTCTAATACCTTCTCCCAATAAATTTCCTGCAATGACGAAGCATTCTTTTTTCTGATAAAACAAAGTACTCTGACACCAAACTCGATATCATTGTCATTCTAATAAATTGGATGTTACAAATATCCCACCAATTAAAATCAAGTTTCTCTTATCGCCGAATAACTTAACTGATTCTTCCCCAGTCCTATAATGGCATTTTTAATTGAACCTTTTGATAACGGAAATGGGTGGAGCTGTCAAACGTTACACCACATGACCCCTTAGACCCAAACCCCTGAAACGGCAACAAAAGTATTAAAAAAATACAAGATTGATGTTTAATAATAGGGAAAAGACAATACTGTGAAGAAGCTGAGCAGAATGGCTAAGTCCTCATATTGAAGAAGGAAAACTGGTTTGTTGATGAGAGAAAACCTTGAAGAAGTTTGATGGTTGGTTTTGATATAACGGTCATTACCGGTCTACTGATCTTGTCAGAAGGAGGCAGTCATCCCCAGTTGCCTACTTGTAGCAATAAGAGAAAAAGAAATAATCGCCAAGATAATTTGCTGTTAAGCCTTAAAAGGCTACTCTTTTCTTGCAAGACAAAGCGAAACAATCATTTCTGCATGGTGTTACTGTTGATGCGTTAATAATTAATGGATGCTTAAGAAAAGATGCTTTGATTGGGGTATGAGGACATTGGGTGTAATCAGATGGGTGATTACTTGCAGAGTGTTAATAGACAGATGAACAAATTCCATTATTAGGGTAAGAGCTTTTTATAAGAAAAATAAATCTTTGATGTTATTTAGGCTTGAGACAGAAATGATAGCTTTTTTTTAAAAATAAAATTTTCCACACATGATACTTAATCAACAAGAATATTTTTTACTGTTTAAAAGTTCTTTTTAAGGTATAATGAAGGACAAATTTTCAGGGCTACACAAATGTACATTTTAAAATAAATATTTTTAAAAGAATTTGATTATTAATATATTTTACAGTTGTAATTACTGATTTGAAATGGAAAAAATAAGCAATCTGATATAATAATCAGATTACGAATAATATCAAAAGCTAACAATTAATAAAGATCTATACATTGGTTTTTTTATAAATTAAGGTATCCGACTATACTTGCGACAACGTTTTTTTTTTTTAAAATGGAGATATAGGGATTTTTTTATGTTTTTTAGATTTGTTTAGTACATTTTAAGAAAAATATGCTAAATTTAAAAGATAAAAAGAAATTATTATTACTAAAATGTGGGGGAAATGGTAAAAATTTACAAAAATAACATAAACGAGGCCCATTTTGTACGAAAAGTTTATGAACACATTTTCAATTTTTCAATTCTGATGTGTTGCTATGTTATTCATTTTTAAACTGACCTTTATATAAGAGATATTTTAATTTTTACAAAATCTGGAGCACTTTATCTTAGTTATTATACGAATTTTTTTAAGACAACAGTGATTATATTAACATAAGGGACTGTAAATTTTGTAATAAAACAGTGATTGATAAATATTGATGGTTAAAACACTTCTATTATTAAACAAAACACACACAAAAAATTTCAGTTAATTAATTTCAAAACTTTTTTAGCAGCCGCTGTCGCCTTTGAGCATTTTCAAAAAAAACTTATTTAGAGTAAAACGCGTTTTAAAGTATGGCATCTTGCTTAAAGTAATGGCATCTGCTTTTACTAAAACACTTGTAGTTTTTGTTCTGGAGAACGGAAAATAATAAACTGGATATTTTTACAAAGCTAATAAGATGGTCTATAAAATGAAATCAGAAAAAAATTTGTCAATTTTTGGCAAAATTCACAATTTTAGGGTAGTCGGATACCTTAATTAATTCTTAGGCGATAGTTATCAAACTTAACATGTTGTAAACTTCTATATCAGTGACAGCCAAACAGTCAATCACAAGCTACTAGTGTCTCGCAGGGAAATTTTCAGTAGATCGCGCTAACTATGGTTTGTTAACCTTGATTCCTCCACTGAGCTGACGCTTATGAAAATATCTGTTACTACATTTGTTTTATTTATTGCTAACTACACTTCAGTTTTTCCTTATGCACAGTTCAATTTCAATTTATTTTTGAGTTACTCCAATTTAATTAAAACATTTCATATTTACTAGAAATTGAAATATCGAATTGCTCATAAACAATAAACAAATGTAAGATTTTTTTAAAAAGTTGGCAGTTCTTTCCGTTTGTAGCTTACGATAGGATTTGAAAACGGTATGGTAACTTAGAAAACCTTCGTAAATTTGGTGATTACTGTTCTATATGATTCAATCAATCAAAGGATATATACGCTATGGAAATTGTATTTATAATTTGAAGACATAGAGCTATTATTTCATTATCATTCTAAGCATAATTAATTAATCATTAGCATTTCACTAATAATAGATTTTATTTAAGTTAACTTTTACTTGCAAATATGTTTTATTTATTCCATAATCTTAGATAATAATAAATAATTATCATATAATTTTGTGAAGCTCTATACAAATAGAAATCAAAAAAGTATGTTTGATATTTGTCCAGATATGGAATAAACTTTTTTATGATTTCTTGTTAAAGTAATTTTAAAATTTAATTTATTAAGCGCTCCAAATTGACAAACAGCTTTTTTCCATTTAAATAGTTTTCGTAAAAATAACACTACTTTCGTATAATTTTTGTTCCCTGTATAAAAATATTTAGAAATCAAAAGCAATTTCAATTCAAAGTATTAAAAAAAATCACCTGAGTAATAACTGGATGAAAAATGAATAAGAAACTTGAATAAATGCATTTCAAGAATCAAAAGCAGGTATTGCTATAAATAATAATTGAGAATAGTATACTCATTTCAGAAAGCAAATATTTAATTTTTTTTGCACTAAATAATATTTTTGTTACATAAATACTCCTTAAGTGCTGCGAATTTGAAAGCAAAATTGAGTTCTGAAATCAGTGCAAAAATCTTAACACGCAAAGACACTTATTAAACTTTCTCTGGCGAGGTTAACAGCTGGAGTACACCACCTCCTGCCAGCAGTACACAGGAAACGAAAACATCAAAACAGAGACAGCTGCTCGGCGAATACTATTCTGCGATGAGAGAGCTTTAACGCAAGTTTCCTCTTTCTAATAAAAGAAATTTAATAGTAACGAAAAGAAAAGGAATAGTTCTTTTTTATTACTTCATTTCTTTTTTTCTTTTCCTTCGATTCTTGAGAAAAGATTGCAATGCGCGTGACGGGAAAAAGTATTTTTTTCTCTCTAGAATTTGAATCTTCCTTGTTGTGAAACTTAAAGCCAAATAAATCTCTCACTCATCCATAAACAAAGGACAGTTTTAAAGGTTTATCCTTAAACTATACAATGATGCATTTTACTACCATTTTTTTTTTTGATTAATGAAAAACTTTTGAAAGTCTATATTATTATGTATTTTTATGAAGTAGGTTCAGCACCAAAAAATTTTGATGTTTTTTATGTCAATGGAAAATATTATTGAGCATTTAGTTTTGGGGTTTGTATTCTTCCATTACAATAATCAAAAAGAGAATAATTATTTTGCAATAATGCAATTTCTTTCCGAATATCTTTTTAAGAGACAATATTGCCGTAATAACCAATCTACGTCCTCAAAGTCCTCACGTGTGTGTAATATGGAGAGTGGATTGCCAGCTGAAATACCGCGTCCTCTTCAAAATTACAAGATCCGTCGTCAACCACTCTCGAATAAACATGCAATCAATTACGATTTAATTTTTATATAAATGACTCCCATGCAAGGGAGGAGGGAACGGACCTTACCTTATCCCCTTTTGATCATTTTTTTTTATTTATTATAATCATATGTAAACAGTATGTAAAATAATTCCAGACAAAGGTAACAATAATTAATAAATAATAATTGAGTAATTTAGTAACAATAATTAAGTAATTTATCCTTGGGCTGGGCAAGGTCGACTCAGCCTTTCATCCCTTCAGTGTGTCGATAAAATGAGTACCAAGCTTGCTTAGAGACTAACGTGCTTTTTTACAAAGGAACCTAAAATGTGTATGTCTTATGTTTTGAAGTCATTTATTCGAGGCATTATCCCAAACTTTTGAAAAAATAGTATACTTCTAAAACTACAACCTTTTAAGTTCGTAAGGAATGCCTTTTCTTTCAAAGGAACTGTATTTTAATCTATGTAGAAAATAATTTTTTTACGCTTATCTCTTTTCTTTTAAGGTATGATTTTTATATTCGGAATATAACGAACACCCGTAGAATTCGATCTTATTTTTTGTGTTAAAAGAACGTGTTATACACTAGATTTTACGATAATTATTTAGTATTAATAGGTACTTTAATATCTATTTTTATCTCAAATTTAAGAAATAATATAGATAAAGAAATTAATGAAAGGGAGTGATTATATTTCAATGTTGAATATGCAGATTTATATTCCCATTTTAGAAAAAAATATTTAGATACAACGCAAGAAATTTACTGATTCAGTGAGTCATTGCCCTTGAAACTTTTTTCGAAACTCTTTTCAATTAGAAGTCAATAAGGCGAGACAGAGAAAACTGTTATTTTAATTGACTCTGAATTCAAAATCTTTTATTTGAAATTTTACATATAATAAAAAAGACTAAACTAATAAAATTTTAATAACATTTGTTTTCTAAATGTTTTCAAGTACAAATTTGAATAATATCACATTTCGCATTTGTTTTGTTTTAGTATCATAATGCTTACATGTCTGCACTTAGCTCTTGAGCGAAGGAGCCTGTTTTTATAAATCAAATTTGGAAAAGTTTGCAGCTGGGAATAAAAACCGTAAACAAGTTACATAAATTTACAGAGAGAAAGGTTATGAAAGAAATTTCGTTAGACTTTCAGCAAATTTACAAATGAATCACTACATGAATTTACGTTTTATATGAGAAAAAATAAGGTATGAGTCGAATGTAAAAAAAGTCAAGATATTTGATCAACAATTCTTATTATCCGATGACTAATAGGAACAGATGTTTTAGAGTATTTGTGAAAAACTCTTTATGAAAAATCAATACATTTTACGTTAATTATTTTGTCGTGTTTACCTTAACTAATGCCAACTTATTAAAATTTTTATCATGCTTTAGATACCGGAAAATAAATACTAGTAAGCACATCCAATCATCAGTAATTCCTCTTCACTATACAAATCGCAAAAGGTCCGTTACTATGGTTACCAGAAATTGTAAACAATGACACACCCTAATTTATCGGAACCATTTAGTCTTTTTTTTCTTCTGTAAATTAAATTGATGCTTTAATTTTCATAATATTTACTTCAAGCTTCAATTAAAAAAATTTCTTTGCAATATTCAAATATTTACAAGCAATAAATTAAAAAAATATGAAACTGCTGATAGTTCAAATATCACAACATAAAATTTAATCATTTTCTGATTTTTTTAGTGTATGCATTATAAGCCTTAGATAAAGAATTCCATTTATTTTTAATGAATTACATAATTAGAAATATAACCAACTAATTAATAATAAATGGAATAACAATAAATTAAAAATTAGAAATGTAATATCCACATAGTTAAATACATAATGTAAGATACAGCAATAAAACCTTTTCTGTTCCTTAAAATAAAAAAAGAATGGCTTACATTTTAGAATATATTTTACATTTGTTGCTCCTCCGAAATGTTCCTACTTTGTGGAAATTTTACCAGAAAGAGATAACGTATGCATTTTAAAACAATATCAAGTCAAAACATCCATTGCCCAAGTTTATTCATGTAAAGATGGATTTTAACTGTAAGATGTGTGAGTGTGTTCTGAAAGAAGACAATACTTCATTCATCTTTCTATCTCATACTATTATTTACTTTCGAGGTTAGTTTTCCCCAGTTTGGAACCTTGATAATTGATTTTATGATAAAGTAATTATCCTTTAGCCCGTATTTACCCTTTCAGGGTCGAAAACAACAAATAGTCAATTATGCAATCTTACAATACAATGATTACCAGTATAGGACTCGGATTTTATTTATTACTTAAAAATTGAATTAACGAGACAATGTAATCAGTTAGAGAAGATATAGCATAGTTATTCAATAAAAATATTGAAAAATGGCAATACATCTGTCATAAGGAAGTTCAACATGTACACTTGTTTAACATTTCACAATTATTATTCAGCATTTTGTCTGCTCTTGAAGAAAATTAAAGTATTTTTATAAAAATTTACAATTTGAAACTAAAATACTTCCATATATCGTAATCTTATTTTAATATATTTAATACAACTATATAAAACTATGATAAAAACAAAAATGTAGTTCTAAATCTAATACAGTACCTTATGTTGTAGCAAATGAAATTTTTTTTAAATTATATTTTAGATTTTTTACTAACATCACATAATAGCAAGCGTATATGAACATATTGAAAAGTATTCTTTGACTTTTTGAAACTCTATCGAACAGTGAATAATTAAAAATTCTCACAAAATGCACATATGAGAACAATTAATTTTAACAAAAAATTCAGGAATGTAAAAAAGTTGTGACTTAAAAAAAATTCTTATTCAAACAAGGCGTTTCTATATAAATAATCTATACTGATAAAAAAAATTTACGAAAATAGACGATTAAAAAGTTACTTTAAAAGATACATCTTAAATGTTTTTAATTTTAAATTAAAATTCGTAAAGTTTGCTGCAAACTTCTACAAAAAAGAAATTAAGAAAATATTTTTCCCTTTTTTAAAGTAATATAGAATACCTTATTAAATAAATATATGCACTATCTCTATTTTAGTCGGTTTTACACATATTTTGTTGCACGGAACACTAAATGTAAAAGTTATTAATTTTAAGACATTATTTTATTTGACCATTAGAACACAAAAATAAAGAAAATTTATTAAATCTAAAAACTATCATTTGCAGAAAATAAAATACAAGAAAAAAATAAAAATATTCAAATTTAACTAGGAATTGTATAACATTCGAAACAATATTTGCATTACTTATGTTGTTTCAGAAGAAACTTCGAATTTCATATCATATGAAATGCAAATATTAGTTCAAGGTTTTTCTAAGCCTATTCTAACCTTGTGCTCATCGGTAGTCGACGGAGTGATTGGTCAATTATCATTACGAATGCAATTGTTCTCTAAATTACCTCGGTTTTGAAAAGTTCTGCGAATATATTACTATAAGGATAGAGAAGGAAAACGAAACCTTTCTGTGTGGGTTTCCTTATCTGTTTTCAATAAGTCACACGTGTTTCAGACGAATTCAAGTACATGTTTTACTTGCTCAATTTAAATTTTTTTTTCTCTTTCCTACATATATATAATAGTTTTAAAATTGATCAGATAATGAAAATATAAAATAAAGCAAAAACAATCTATTTTTTTAATTTAGAAGCTTTGATGTACGAAATAATGTAAAAATCCTTGTCGTCTTTTATTATTATTATTATTATTATTGCTAAAATTCAATAGATGTAATTGGTAAATTTTTCACACACATACGTATATAATATATGTATAAATATAATTTTTAATAATATCTACTGAAGAGAAATTACTTGAACATTAAAGATAAAAGAATCACACTCATATCGGAAACATAAAAATATTGATGCTGCAGTATTACGAAAAATGCTAACTGAGGACAGCTTTTAATTTTATATGAAAGTTGGATTTAACACCAGGTTTGTGGCTAGCCAATCTTCCCCTTTTTGTTTATAATACAGAATATGGTTTATTTTATAAATATTTTTTTACAATACTATGCATACATTTTCTGATAAAGGGAAAATTTGAGATTCCATAAGGCAAGTTTAACCCTACTTCATCGCCCTCAGTCAGTGATAGTCTTAGAACACATAAAATTTTCCATTTTAGTCAGTTGGCTTTATTTATATTTTTGGTTTATTGTTCTTGGTTTTCGGTTTCAGAATTTTCCTTTCTCATTTATGTAGGGTATTTAATATGACCATTATTTTTTGCATTTATTTTTTTATTATGATTATATATAAAGTTATGAGTAAATCCGTAGTTTGACTTAATATTTTTTCTTTCAAAATCCCATTTATAAAGAAGGAATTCTACAGAACTTTCAACTGATACATGTGTATAGACACCAATTAAAAATTAATATTTTCAAAAATAGAATTTTAAAGTTACATAGAAAACTATTAACATTATTTTAACTCTAGTTAAATTTCATCTTGCATTTCAAATGTGCTCCAAATGAGTTTTTAACAAAATTAAAATTTCCCTCTATTTTTTCCGATTTTTGTATAAAATTCGTTATTAAATACATTATTAAAGGCAAGAACACTTGTGTATAATGAAATAAACAGATTAATCCTTTTATACTCACGTAAATGAAAATAAATTCATAAATTAAAGTTCTGAGGGGGGGGGGAGAGTAAGCAATTAGGTTAGAAATATTTATATAAAAAAATTTAAATGTATTTCTTATTCGATAATTTCATTTTTGAGGAAAGATTCATATTAAGGAACATCAGTGGATACGGAAAACGAATTCTAGAAAATATTTTTCGTGAGAGTGCAATTACTTAGCTTGCATTTTTAAAGAGAGAAAAAAAGTAAACTCCGGATATTTTTTTGTTGAATATTACATTTTGTAAAATAATGCTAAATTAATTTAAAAGTTAATTCTTGAGTGATGAATACTTAAAACGAAATTATATCATTCGAAAAAAAAAACAATAATTATTCGGTTTATATAGAGCTTCAGATTAATTTTCAAATACTAAATTTAAAGCTTCTTAAAATCTTTTTAAAAA
>BMAO01006894.1:0-41285 GCA_019973975.1 Trichonephila clavata
TTCTTTTTATCTTCTTAATTTTAGCATATTTTCTTAAAATTACTAAACGAATCTAAAAATCACAAAAAAAAAAAACAATACACACACAACCCCTATCTCATTTTTTCAAAAAAAAAAAGTTGTTGCAAGTCGTCGGATACCTTAAAAGTAGGTTCAGATTAACATATTTATTCATCTAATATTATCTATCCGAATTCAGCCAGTTTTTATTTTCTTTAAACTTTGCCGAAAACATGGATAAGAACGGCAAAAAATCGAATTTCTAAAACCGTATGCATGATTTTTAAAAGTCGAATATAGAAAATTACATAAGATTTTAAACATGCGTCAGTGCCTTCATACATCACGTGAAGAAATAAGAAAACTGAATGTTAATACGCAAATATGATTTTCGAATGTCTTAATTATTTAATTCTGCACAAATCAGTAAGCGCTTATATAAATTTAAATATCAGTTTTCAAAAGTAATATATTAATTTATACCACAATAAATTACAAGAATTTATGTAATCGTTTCTATGAAACCTATTTATTGAAAAAACAATCGTTACATGAAACCAATTTTTGAAAAAAATTTACATCAAAACTTCTCTTCATTCGAAGACATTAGAAAAGTTTGGGATTCATCAAACAGGGAAAAATATAAATATATTTCAAACAGTGTGAAACTGAAATATGATTCCGAAAAAAACATCTCAAATTTATTTAATACGTGTTTGCTCGCTCATGGTGTTTTTTAAAAGATGGGGAAAAGTTTATGAGGTAATAATACACATCTAAATAACATTCATCAAATAATTCATGGTCAGAACAAAAACATAAAAGTACTGGCATCTGAAAACTTGATCCTTTCAAACGTCACATCACTATTCATGTTGCAAGTTATCGTGAGAAGGACAATATTAAAAGAATGCCATTGCAGTACTGGAAGAACTAGTATGCCTTGGGAAAGAAAGAGAAAGTCGTACATCTTGACTGGAAAAGCACTGTACATTTCTGTAACTGGGATGATGTCAGACATGTTGAGCAGTGTTCTTCCACCCATTCTTTTTCCATATGTAGTTCCAGCAAGAGGGAGCTCTCCAAATCATTACGTACGAGATGAACGAATTTATCTGGATATAAGATTTTCGAACCAGATCTTTCATGTTTTGATTGGCAACAGCTGATTTTTCTAATGTATGAGACTCCAATGAATCTACAGAAGAACTTGTCGCCAAACATTCGGTCCCTGAAGGGAAAGTGAGTAATATGACGGGCGTTTTTCACAAATTATGCCAATCCTTTCTTCAACGTTGTACCGAGTGTATAGGTACTGCTGGTCATTGTATTAAACATTCATTGCAATAATATTTCATTAAACTTGCTTTTGCAACTTAATCGATCTTTGTGTGTTTTTGATTCGCAAAACAACGTCACCTTTGGTGCAATCTTGCTGTGATTTAATTCTTATCATGCGTTCTGTGATGAATGTTGTTTATTTGGATGTGTACTATCCCCTCTTAAGAGGTTTTGCCCATCTTTCATAAAAGCACCCTGTATAGTGAGGCATTAACAATCAAGTAAATTAGTGATTTAAGAAAAACCGAAATATATATACGGTTAAAACAGTGCTTCTCAAACTTTCAATATTGATGACCCAATTTTCCATCAGAATTTTCATCACATTCCCCCCCCCCTCAATACAATAACTATGTCATGAATGCAGTAATAATGTACTTTGATGCTAAAGCTATCATACGACCTTAATTTTAAACCGAACAAATTATCAAAATTTTTAAATTTTATATGTGTTTCTTTTAAACAGATATTTTAAGTAAGTGACCTTTAAGTAAAAGGATAAGTATTATGTTACTTTTCCATTCTAACTTTTCAATAGAAATAGGTTGTGCAAAATAATTTTTAATTAAAATAAGTATTCATTTCTTCTATCATCCATTTCTGTAAATACAAATGGCAATAGAAAAATAGTCTAGTGTATGTTGCTCTCTATCTTAAATGTACTACAACTGGCATTCTCACGGATTTTTGTGCAACCGTCTGGGTAACCTGTCGGACGTCTGTGCAAGCGTCTTTCTTTGAAAAAATTTTGCTCTGCAGAAGTCCATGGGAATCACTAGTAATTATTAAAATGGCTCTTAATTAAGAATTGATAAATTAATTATCACATACATTGTAAAGTGTTGATACATTTATAAGTACATAAATCAAGTAAAGGTGTATTTTATTTTTTATGTTAGAATTTTTTGTTTTGCTTCCTTTCAGTAATCTTAATAATTTTTTTAAATATTTTGTTTTAGACTTATTGATATGCTCGCGCCCCCCACTTAAGACTATCATGCCCCCTAGGAAAGAGCGTACCATAGTTTGAGAAACGCTGGGTTATAATAATCATTTACAGAAGAGGAAGAAAATAGAGCAGAAAGATATATCATTAAGTAATAGAAGAATCGATTTTAATACTCATGAACAAGATATAGGTTACAATCTTGTATCAAAGAACTTATCATGCAAAACAAAATATGAGTTAATAAATGTCTCTTCGAAGTACTCATACGAAAATAAGCATTGTAAATCATTTCCAATTAATATGTCGTAAGAAAGAAGAATTTCGAATTCTTTTGCTGGATGGTTGAGTTATTATTGCTTTTCTTTCGGTGATAAATAACGTCCGGCGGTCGTATCCGACATTATAAGATGAGAACCAGTTGACTGAACCTGTACTTTTGATCATTGCAAGAAATTACCATTATTGGAGAACCACTGTTTTACTTTTGGCGTCTTTTAGAAATTGCGTTTCATGTACATATGCGTGTTTTAACTAGAGACGATCGAGTTTACTTTATTAACGTTTCAATGAAGGATAGTGCCATAGATAAGACAAAAATGTGTTTTATAGTCCCCATTGTTTTTTATTTTCTGTTTGGTTTCCTTAGGTTCTCAAGCAATGCCATAAAATTTGTAATAATTCAAGAAATATCTATTGTTAAATAAACTTTGGCCATGTTCATTAATATAGAATAATATAAAGAAAATGCTACTCTTGATTGATACCACCTATGAGGCTGTGTATGTCTTTGGAAAACTGATATTTAAGTACATATTCAACTGTTATGCGTTTTACATTAGTGCTAAAGTAATCTGCACGCTGTCATTAATATATCATATTCAATTAATTTTGAGTTTTCTTCTTTATTAATACGTAAGGAAATAAAAAGACACTTAACGGCACGACAAAGTAGAAAATACTTCAGTAAAAGAGATGACTGAAATTTATTTTAATCATATCGTACATTTATGGAATCGTCTGAGATACATCTTGAAATGTTGCAGTGATATATAATCTATATAAGCCAGTAACAACTTCCGCACCAAGGTGATCATTTTGGTGTAGTGGTAAGTTGCTCGGCTACGCACCCAAAGGTCCCGGGTTCTGTCCTACCAGGATAAAAACGCGCCACTTCATTCGGTGACCCTAGAACTAAGAAAAGCGAAACCTTTACTGATCTGTCGTGGCGCCATCTATCCGCAAAAAAGAGAGCAAACAAAAAAATCGTCAAATAAACATGACGCAAGAGAGCAACCAAGGGGGAAAAAATTCGTCAGATAAACATGACGCAAGGGGAAAAAATCGTCAGATAAACATGACGATGCTCATCTAACACACAAGAAACTGACCTCTCCCATTAACAACTATAACGCTCGTTCGCCTAACCAACTCTCTGGTAGGGAGTGTGTAGTGTTACATAATCTAATATAAGCCGGTAACAACCTTCCGTACCAAGGTGATCATTTTGGTGTAGTGGTTAAGTTACTCGGCTTCGGACCCAAAGGTCCCGGCTTCTGTCATATCCGGATAAAAACGCGCCACTTCAATGTATTTCTTTTGAAAAAATCCATAAAAAGTATCTTAAGATATTTGAAATAGTATTTAACCTAATTCTTCTGCATTTTAGTCCCCGAACATAAGAAAAGAAAATAGCATTTGAGTGATATTTCGAGTTCTACTCAGTATAAACGTTATGTGGCAAGATACAACGCTTTTGCGTAATATCATTCAAACAAGTTCAACTGATGAAGACATCAATTTGTAATTCCGGAGCTTGCAGCGAGGGAGACCTGAGCTCAGCCGGAGTTGCGGCTCTATTGCTTCTTGCGCATAATGACATATATTGGACGTCGGTACTCGTGGTAGCGTAGGCCGTCCTTGGCTGAACCTCCTGGATGCCAAATCCTTGGTTAGAAATTTATACTAAAGTCTATAAACCACAGACGGGCTAGCATTCAACCATCTTGCCCATAGGATCTCAACGGGATGATACAGCCCCCTTGTGGGCGTTTGAGGCTTTCAGTGGGGCAGTAAAAGACCCAGAAAATTAGGGGGCGTTTAGATGTCACGAAGGGGCTTGGGTAGATTAACAAAATATAGTCTTAAAAAGACTAAAAAACACGTTGATTATGTATTAACAAAAGTAAACTTCACCTTATGTTTATCGTATGTATTTAAACCATTTCTATATCACATATACGAAAATTTTCTAAGTTCGGTAGTTCGGGAAGTGAATGAAAAACTTTAAGATTACATTACATTTAGACCTACATTAAATTGAATGATATAGTGCATTTTAAATTCTTTAGTGCACATGTTGTGTTTGTCTGTGAGCTGTAGGAAAAATGTTTCGTTCACTGCATTTCATTTTTTATATTATCCAAGAAACATAATTAAATATGTTAATCAGAAATTAACGCGTGATTCTTTAAAGGCTGAAACTGACAGTTTATTTATTTTGAAAGAAATAGTTTTATTATGAATTATTTTGTATCATCAAAACCCATGTCTGTCTTAGAACAGTACGCTAAAACGTTTATTCCACTCTTTTATATGAAGAAGAAATTCAACAGCACGCACTTGTTTCAATTCCAAGAATATTCTATATCTATGAATAAATATATAATATTACACATTTAAACATTTTTGTGGCCATAGCTATTTCAGATTACCAAGTAAAAAAAAAACGGGGCTTTAGAAAAAAAATGGAATAAAAAAATATATTTTATTAGTAATAGATTAATTTTTAAAATTTAACTCTTGTTTTCACCATGTATTATGTACACTCTTATTTTTCTAGAGTGGGAGGGGGTGGTATCGAGAAAATTCACTAGAAAAGGGGGCGCCAATTCAAAAAAGGTTAAGAACCTATGATTTAACCACTTCCATCTGACTTTGTCCTGCCTCTAGTTTCCCAACAGCTCGCCATCGCAGTTCGGTCAAATGATGCCTGGAAATCATTGTTCCAATTTCGCTATAATCTCAGATATTTCAAATCTCAGACACGGAGCGACAATTGCCGCCTTTCATTTTCCTGCTCCCCACAAATGACACATTCCGACTGCATCTTCACTCTATTTTACATAATCTAATATCATTAAAAAAACTCCTTTTATTTTCCAACGTATTCAAATTTCATTATTTCTGGGCGAGTTACGCTATTTTTGTGATGTTTCTTCAATTTATGATAACCGATATATATCATTTAAGTGCGTATTACTTCTTGAATTTTTTCCAACTGGTACTTTGTTCTTCTGATTCGAAACATTACATAATTATGAAATTGTAACGCACATTTATGACATGGTTTCAACTAATTAATTTTGTCTCCTTGGAGACGCAAAGATGAAAACACAATTTTAGTGCACAAATAATTCATTTATGAATTCAAATCCTTTTGTGTGTGTGTGTGTGTGTGTACTATGCAAAAAATATAATTCTTAAAAATGTTTGATTCTTAAAATATATTATAAAGACCAGAAGTTTTTAAAATTCCAGTTATTGCGAAACATAGTTTACAAAAAATGACGATTACCTTTTGAATAAATACCTTTCATCACGGATAATATTGCTAAGAAATTGCATCTAACGTTAAAATACAGATCAAAGTTGTCTATCAATGTTTCAAAGAAAAATAAATAACATAAATTTATTTTCCCCTTTTAAATGCTTTTCTAGCCAATGGGTGGGATCTCTGGTCACACCAGTTATTGAGAAAAGGCAAACTTAAGGAACTACAAGCTGACATGTGTAGACAGAAGAGAAAAACTTTTCAATTCACATCACTAATTTAACCGAATCTAAAATTTAAAATATATTTATTTGATAATTATTCGATAATTTAATTTTGGGTAATCATGAATGTTAACTGTAAGGCAAATAAACAAAAATAATTGGTGATGATGATGTCCACATGTTGAATTATCAGTATATGTATCAAATTTGGTAAATAGTTTTGTATATTACAAGGGCATGGAATTCACTAGTCACTCGTAATTATTGAATTAGGGCTACATATAGTTCCATCGTTAGTATTAGCTGTGAGCACCATACGATTTGGCTCCATTTCACCCCAATTTTGAGAGAAAATACCCTGGGGATGGTCAGGGACCTCTCACCACTCTGCACCTTCCACCAACCTCACGAGAGGATTTACGGCTACTTAGAGTGCTACGAAGAGAGAGAGAGAGCATCATCCGTTTACGAACATCGATGCTTTTCCGGGATTTGAACCCAGGTCCAATGGCACAGCAGTCAGTGTCACTAACCACTATACCGGATGGGCGGCTTTTCTTAATTAATCATTGATAAATTAATTATCAAATACATTTTGGAATACTGATACATTTATAAGTGCATTATAAAGTGTATCTTATTTCTTTTTATGTCGGAATATATTTTTAAGCTATTTTCTTTCAGTAAATTAATAATTTTTTTAAGTATTTTATTTTTGACTTTTTGATATGCTCGCTCCTCCCACGCAGGGTTATCATGCCCCTAGGGGAGTGCACCCCACAGTTTAAGAAACGATGGATTAATGCATTATGAAAACAAAACATTTAAAATTCTTTTATCGCTTAATATGTGATTATGAATACAGAACCCCACACAGATAATGTCTAAACTTACAATAACTGCAAATATATAGAAAAATTTCTTCATTTTAGAGAGTAGGTTATAAAATGATAAAGATAATTTGTACAGAGAATGATGAAATAAATGTTTTATTCAAAATTGATTAAACAGCCTCTTAGTATAAAGCAGTATCTAAGATTTTGTTAAAACTCTATGCCAAAAGAAAAGAATTATTAAAACAGTATTTTTTTCTCTGTATAAAACATTTTTAGAAATATTTTACATTTATGTACAATAATGATATAAAAAAGATTTATTTTTTTTTCTTTTGAGTATATTTTTCACTTATAATACCTTTACTTCACTTTTTACCATAATCCATTCACTTTTATCATGGTAATAATTTTCAATAAATACATAGAATAGAATGAAATTATTCTGCTTTAAAAATAATATAGTATTTCTCAGATGAAAACGCGAACTAAATACAATAATTTAGATTCAGTGAATAGAGAATTTTCGAAGACCGAACCATTGGATTATACAATACAATTTTGTTTTTCCTATAATACTTCTTATTTATTGAATATAAAACGCAGTTAATAACATTTTATTGGTGGTATATAATGGAAAATATTACCTTTTTTTAAACAATGAAGCTTTTTACCTTTGAATACAATAGACATATTAACCCTTACTGGATACCGATCTCTGTACTTTTGAATCTACAGATACATAAATTTATTCGCTTAAATCATTTAAAAAAAACATTTTATTTAAAACTAATAAATAACTTTTTATTCAATTCCTACTATTAGTTCACACTCTCTATTTATCTTGTTCAAATTTTCAATCGTTAATAAAATGAATTTTAAAGCACTCAATTGAGCTGAAATTTTATATGCAAGATTATTTTGGATAATAATACATTAATTTAATTATAATTAATAAAACTTAATTGATTAAAACTAATTATTCAAAGAATTACAAATGCAGTCACGTTGTCATCATTTTGGCGACTTGTGACAAAACTTGAAAAGGTTTTTTTCTCACGTTTCAAAGAGCTCATTTGAGCTGAAATTTTCTATACACTATTGCTTTGGGAAACAATACAAAATTTTTGTAAAAATTAATTGACTGAAATTAATTATTTAAAGAATTACAGATACAGCCACATTGGCTTTAGTTTTAGCAACTTGGGTAAAACTTTAAAAGATTTTTTTCCCTCACGTTTCAAAACATTCAGTTGAACTGAAATTTTATATACACGATTTTTTTGGATAACATTATGATACTTTAATGATAGTTAATAAAAATTAATTGCGACCTAATGCTGTGATTCTGCCATATGTAAATATACATATTTATATTAATTGCAACTAAATAAAAAATAATTAACAAATTTTTTTGTTGTTGATCTCAGCAGAAATTGACTTAATTTTTTTATATATATTACTTGTTTCTTTGCATGTTCTTTGCATAACGGGCTATCACGTGATAAATTCAATTACGTGTTTTCCGTTGAATTTAAAACTGACATTAGAATTGTATTTATTCCACTTGTAAAATTTAGATGTTTCAAATTTGATAAAAAGATGTTCAAGTATGAAGATTCCTCAAAAAATTTGGTACTTTTCCGTTTCGCAGGCCCAGATATCGCCAATTTGGTGTTTGGCAGCAACACACTATATACACATAAAAAATATTAATAAATATTAGTTCCCATGGGTTTTTCATCCATTTCTGACGTATAATGAAAGATACTGTGCTGATAAAGAAAAGACAACGAGAAACTTGTTTTATAAATGTGATGGAAAAAGGTGATCAGCGGGAATATTCTGTTTGGCGTCGGTTGGATCATTTTTGGGACGACTTCATCACCTGCGCCGGCGAAACGGAAAAGTACCAAAAGTTTTTTTTAAAAATAAATATAAAAGTCTTATATTACTTGGGTACTTTTAAAACCAAGTGCATTTTGTAGTTTTATTATTGACAAATATGTAATTTTTAAAAGAAAGTTCTAGTAAAAAGCAAAAGTTGGCAACAGTGAATTGTTTGTCTGGAAACAAGTGACTGCGACTGTATTTTTACGTATTAAAATTACATTTTAAATTAATTTTACGGCACCAAGAAACAAACCTAGCCGTCATTTATTCCAATAAATTCTTTTATTATAGAACAGCAAAATTAAAAACATTATTTGCATTTTATCTTCTTGAGTAGTTCATATACTACTTCACCAAACGATTATAATTGATTTATTTTTACTGTAGACGGTCACATGAATTTAAGAACTGATTGGCTGGAAGTACGTGGTTGCCGTTATCATGTAACTATGACGTCATATAAATTTAGCATACTTAACTTTTCACGATCGTTTCTGTAGCAGCACCGCCGATGTGCCATGAAGTCTTTTGTATTTGGTGTAAGCTTTCCTACATCAGGGGGATAAAAACAATAAGAAAATATATTATTTTTGCTTATTGTTAAATTGATTTGCTTAGTTGTTTGATAACATTCCACTAATCTGAAACGAAAACTTTTCTGATATAATTCGTGGTATGTCTTTCTTAACTTATAAGCTTCATTTGTATGTAACGGAATCTTTGAACTCAATTTTTACCCACTTTAGAAGGTCAGATTAATTCGAAATTTTGCTCATTTGTCCAGGACCGATGACAATACAATAATTAATAAGTTTGCTGCATTGTCCTGGTCAGGATTAACGATTTCTCTTTTTCACATCCCATCCCTTATCTGATGATTAATTTCAGATCATATTTCTTGATTTGGCGACTAAAAGATTAAATTACAACTTAGTTTGATTAAAAATAAGGGTGTTTTTTAGTTTTTTAAAATTGTAATTTATTACTATACTATTTTATTATTTAAAAATTATGAGGAAATGTATTTGAGTTAAAAAAAACATGTCTATTAAAACTGGGAAATCATAACCAGCTACGCAATTATTAATGAATTTTAGATACTTATATATATATATATATATATATATATATATATTTACATGCGTAGCTTGCAAAAAAGCAACACATTAATTTTTAATGCTGTAAGTACAAACAAAAAGCTAAGCATCGTTTCATCGCTTTTTATTACTTTCGAACTGACAACACAGAGGAAATATATGTACAGAATAAATCTCATCAGTTAGAAATATCTTGAAGAATATAGCTTCTATTCTCCATAATTCATTTTTCTATTTGTTAGGACTTTTGCATAAAGATAAGCATCTGTCTTAGACAAATCCAGTTTTCGGAGTTGGATTATATAAGTTTTCTGTTAAAAACATTTGTGATAATTTCTTTTCGCCATTTCGTTTTGCACCAACACTTTCTTTTATGGTACGTGCTTTAATCTAAAAATAACGTTGCACTACATATAGTATTAAGATACCATTATATGAGTATAATGATAGAAAAAGTATAGACAAAAATATAGACTGTATTTCAGTTGATTTCAAAAAATTTCAGTCTTCATGAACGTTTCAAAATCCTGTAGACCAGCGCATATCTAGAAATTATAGGATTCGATGCATTATTATGGATCAACAACCAAGTATGGAGGAATGGTGGTGGACTACAAAATCGGTGGTGGAGCGTGTATAGTTGTTGCAAGAGTGGATGCTGTTTCATGACCCTGGTTCTTATTCATCATCCTATAAATATGTATCCTTGACAACGGTGTTGTTGGATCTCTTGAAGGTAATATTTGATCATATACTTCAACATCTGTGTTCTCTGGAGTTATGTACTTTGATGGCGGACTTGTAAATGAATCTTGAGAAAATGGTTCTGTAAAAAAAAAGGAAATGTTTGTTAAGAAAGTAGAATAAGGATGTTTAATAGAAAATCAAAGAAAAATGGAAGTACCATTATTAAAAATACATAGAAATAATTACACAAACGCATGCATACACACAAAACACACTCTCTCTCTCACACACACACAAACGCACACACTCTCTCTCACACACACACACAAACGCACACACTCTCTCTCACACACACAACGCGCACACTTCACTCTCTCACACACACACAAACGCACACACTCTCTCTCACACACACAAACGCACGCACACACTAGCACACACACATTTGCACAAACACACTCGCACACACACACACTCGCACACACACATTAGCAAATGTACACTAGCACATGCACACATTCTCACGCACTCTCGCACACACAACATCTCGACACATTACACACACACACACAAATTCACACTTACACAACACACACACATTCACACGTACACAACACACACACATTCACACGTACACAACACACACACATTCACACGTAACAGCACACACACATTCACACGTACGCAACACATACACATTCACACGTACACAACACACACACATTCACACGTACATAACACACACACATTCTATTTATATAATTGAAATCGGATTTTTCTATAATCTTTCGAATTATAGAAATTTTTTTCTATAAACCGCCAATAAACAGAGGTCTCTAAATCCTTTGTAAATCCATTACTTTAAATTGATTAATATTTAATCAGAAGAAATTGAAATATAATTCTTTAGATAATCAGTACAATCTTAATGTTCTATTCTTGGAAAATTTTAATTTTGAGCAAATTTTTTTATTTTTATTCCCATCATTGACTATATCAGAAATTGATAGATGGTAATTAAAAAACAACATTATTAAAAATAACTTTGATTTGCAATACAGGGTGGAGTGTGAAAGCTTCCTGTTTTGAAATTGCATTAAAACACACAACATGTTTCATTCGGCTTTATTGTTATTTTCCGCCTACCACACAACATCGGAACTTTGAATTTACACAGTTTTAAATACGATGTCTGTTTAATGTCGCTCTCCATTATCAATACATTGATGCAGTTAATTTCGAAAACTTTGAGTCCATTTTTCAAGCATATTGACCGAGATATTGTCAATTTCAACTCGGATGTTGTTCCGCAAGTCTTCCAGGGTCTTGAGATAAATTCCCAGGATGTAATAAGGAGGGGATAAATCAAGTGAGCGCGAAGGCCATTTTACGTCCCCTCTCAGGGGATCAGCCATTCAGGGAAGGATGCTTTTAAAACACCCATGGAAACCATGGTGATGTGGGCTGTGGCTTAATCTTGTTGTAATCGCACATTGTCAAGATCTTGCTGCGGGGGTATATGCCGGGTGGATAATGTTCAATAACAGTCAGCGCTGTTGAGTTCGCTGCTGGCGCTCCTGATTTAAACGAGCTGGAAAAATGCTGAGGCGCAGGTGCTGGTAAGGCTGTTGGAATTTGAGAGACTGTTGGAGTTAGAGTAATGTCTCTGTGTTGGTTTCGCTCTTTTTTTCTCGTGATTCCAGAGTCTCTTTAAAGGTGGAATACGTCCCTCCCACGAAAGTGACACGTGATGTATAGTCACTTCTGTTTGGACGTATTCGGTGAAAATTGGTCCGAAGTCCCCCTTCGCGCGGTGTACTTTGAACCCGGCGCTGGCGTGGGAACTGCGCCGGCATCTTACTGTCGGCTAGATCAAGGAAGGTCAGAGGTTGACTTCCCTTAGGACATCAGCGCCGGGATGTCCACTCTGGGATATTTTCCCACGAGAAACTGCTTGACCGTTGAGACGCCACTCGTTTCCGACAGGAAATGGGTCTTTGAAGAACACCGCCGCAATCTCTTTCTTGACGAGCTTGTAAAAATAATTGCTGGATCATTGTCACATACAGATCTAAATTAACACACGAACTCATTCCCCATGTTCAGGTGTTCTAATGGCCTTCGGAGGTCTTTTCCTTTCTTTGGAGACAATCCCCATTGCTCAGAAGACATCCATCCACATTGAAACACATTTCCGATCAAGTACATGATTTCATGGAGGAATATCGAAGTGACAGCGAAAAGTACGTTTCACTGCAATCACCGACCAACCATTAGAGAAATACGCCCCACGGCAAAAGCGCACTGCTGCCTCGACCACAACATTTTTAAGACTGAGACGGGCGGGAACACGAATATCCCACTCCACCCTTTCCTCGGTACCTCTCCCCACACCCCTTGTCTTTCTTACGAACATCACTGCAACATGTTCAAAACAGCAAGTTCCCGCACCCCACCCTGTTTATTGAATTTGATTTTTAAATGAGAAAGAGGTACCAGAACATTTAAAATCATTTAAGACCTTGAAATAATATAATGTTTTCAAAATCAAAATTCGGATGTGAAAGAAGAGGAATAAAAAAAAAAACTTATTTACAAAATGCACATGAGAAAAAATTCATAAGCACAATATATAAATTAAAAAACTAAAAAAAATATATAAAATATTATATTTTCAAAAATTTTAAAAATAAATTTCAATATATTGATTTACCCGTATGAGTCCTTGGTGTCAAATATGGAAATTCGAAGTTTGTCTCGATAGTGTCTTCGATATCTATTGTACTACCTGTAAAAATAAAAAAAGCAATAAAAATATTATCCAAAAAGAGTCATTAAGTCGTTAGATATTCGAAAATAGAAATTTGAAAGCTACTACACTTATCAAGATCAACGAACCATAAACAATTTCTTAGATATTAAGAGAAATGTACTCTTCCATTTGTGGCACCAATACAAATTTCACTAAAGCGACACAAAATGAATGTTTTGTAGGATACTATATTTACGCTGATTACTGATGATTGCTACTGATATTACTGAAGTTTTTCTTAATAAAGGAAAAAGTATACAATAATTAATCTGCCAAATATTATTGAGGCTTTTGTAAAAACCTATCCATGTGCTTAATTTATGAGTCGCTGCTTTTAATTTAGCTTTTAGACTGTTGATAACCACACAGAAATAAATTTTAAAATGTATCTTAATTAGAGAACTAATGTTTGTCAGTATTAGTCTCTTAGAATAAGTTAGATTGAGGCTAATTGAGTGTGTGTTCGGTTTTTTCTTTTAGTTTCAAAAAGCAATAAAAATCGCGTGTAATAATGAAGTAGGTTATTCATTATTGCAAATGACTTTCTATGTATATCGCTTTCTCTATTAAATTTTTTATGGAGTGGTGGAATCTAAAAAGGTCAACGAACTTAGTTTTGCCATCAATAGTACTAGAATTAAACTTATACAACTTTTTAATAAAAATTTTAAAGGTAAAATATATACTTTTTTAATTCAAAACTTTTAATCTCTTAAAATTTTTATAAGAGTCCCATAAAACATTTTGGGAATCTAAAATTCATAAATATAATATTAAGATCTCTCGGATTTTTAACATTTTGGAATATTTTGACTGTAATATTTATTGGAATACACTAAAATATTTTCAAAAGAAAAACAAGTTAGGAAAGTTATTATGTTATTATTATTAAACTGGCAATTCCTAAGTATTTCATGCTTATTTTAATGATTCATCTGAGAGTTTATGAAAATGAAGATTTTGCAAATTGTTTTCTAAAATCAGATAAAACATTAAATTTTTTTTTAATGCACTTGTTTTTTTAAAATTTTAACAAAAATAATATAATGTATGCAAGATCTAAAAGAAGACGTTCAATAGTTCTATCGAATAAGCCTGAAAAAATTATTTTGAACATTAAAATTAAGATACAAAGTTTATAATTCTGCATAGATATAGATAAGTTATTATTATTCACTTTTTAATTATTTAATGTTTATCGAATTCTTAAACAGCTTAACTTGAGAGAAATTGTAACCTTAAAAATATTTGCATCGTTTATCTTACTTCGCAAGAAATAATCAGTTTTAAACATGATAAATCGTCTGCATGAAATTTACCTGTTCTACTTTATAGAATATTTATTAAAACAGTGTGGCAGATTAAAATGTTTCTCCTAACAGTTCTGATACGTACAACTAATTTCCTGATTTCAAAAAGGATTCTAAATTATTGTTATGCTTTCAATATCATTTTGTATGCATTTGTTTGCTTATTTTTTAAGTGTTCGAAACAATGCATGTCAAATAAATATTATCAACTAATTTAAATTCATTTGAACAATGAATTTTGAAAAAAAGAAAGAAAAAACTTGAAAGATAGTTTATTTATTCGTTTTGGAGAGGTACACATATAAGTTCACCTAAAAAAACTTCCTTCAACCCTGCAGTCTAAAAATACTTTTAGTGGAATTTTTTCGAAGTGAACGTTATTTTAAGAAGCATGAATTATTTCTTGCTGAAAGTGAAATGAACTCACTTCACAGCGTCTACGTCACAAGTAAACAAATCTTCCAAATGAATGAGTTTAAATAAATAATTATTCAAGGGTTTCATTCGTAAATGTAAATAACCGCTGAAATGTTAGGTACATTAGAAAGATTCTTTTTTTACATATAAAGACTTCTCCATTATTTTAAAATAAAAGTTGTATTTATAATTTATTTGTTTAATATAGTTGTGTGAGTGTGAAAGGGATTCGAAAAAGTCAATCTATATAAATAAAAATGAATGTGTGTGTGCGTCTTTCTGTATGTCTCTTATGCCTTTCTAAGCTGTTTATCCGATTGCGATGAAGCTTTGGGAATGGTTGGACGCATGGCCATGAAGGTTTTTGAGTTAGTAAAACTATGTTCACAAAACTAAGGAGCGTTGTTAAGGCTTAAGGGGCGTTAGAGACAAATATTCCCGTTTTTGAACTATTAGACCCACAAACTTGAGTTTCTTTTAGGCATATTCCTTTCATAGAGTAGAACGGATTTTGCGAAAATTGACACATAAAGGGGCGTTGCGGAGGCTCAAGGGGCGTTAGGGATAAATATTCCCGATTTTGAACTATTTGACCTACAAGCTTGAAATTTGGTAGCTACGCTCCTTTTATGTAGTAGAGGTCTGCTACAAAAGTGGTTTTGCAAAAATTGATCCTCAAGGGGCGTTGAGAGGACTTAAAGGGCGTTATTAATAATTATTCCCGTTTTTGAACAATTAAATATACAAATTTGAAATTTAATAGCTACGTTCCTTTCATGGAGTATAAGTCCGCTGCAAAAAGGGTGGGTTGAAAAAATAGAATCCCAAGGGGCATTAGAGATGAATATTCCTGTTTCGAAGTTAGCCCTGTAAACTTGAAATTTGGCAGGCACGTTCCTTTCAATAATTAGAGGTCCTCCACTTTTTTTTGTTGCGAAAATTGACTCCTAAGGGGCATTGTGGGGCTTAAGAGACATTGTGGGACTTAAGGGGCATTATAGATAAATGTTCACGTTTTTGAGTTATTAGACGTACAGGCAAGACATTTGATAAACCCGTTGTGTTTATGGAATAGAGAGGCGCTTCAAAGTGTGTTTTGAGAATCGACCCGAAGGGAATTTATTCATTAGAATGAGAAGGGAATTAATTCATTAGAATTCATTTAGAATGAAATGTAAATGATTTTACATTTCATTCTAAATGATAAAACCTAATATATTTGAATTTAAATATTGATTCATTTTAAATTACAATCAAATAGACATTAAAGATAACCTTACGGAAGTTTTCGTACACGAAATCATTTAGAATAAATCCATCAATAATATCATTTTCTTTTTATTACCTTTTTCAAAAATTTCTACGTTATGTTAGTATTTAAAAAATCGTTTGGCTTGTCTTTTCTTCTCAGAAATATTCTGTTTAACATCATAAAATATTTATAATCATAGGGTTATAGACAAAAACGTTTAAAATCTGATTAATTTTTAGCGTAAGAGTGGAAAATCACTTCCGACTAGCCGGCTGGGTGGCGTGGTTGGTTTGTCGCTGGCCTTCTGCAACCAAGGTTGCGGGTTCGACCCCGGCCCAAGTCGGTGGATTTTTATGATGCAGAAAATCGACAGCGGCCATGTCGTATGATTATGCGGCATGTAAAAGATCCCTAGAGTGTCTGTTTGGCTTGGATGCTCTCGGAAAAATTAAATCCTAGTACTGGTTCGCATCGCCAAGAGCTCAGGTGTCTCCCTCTGTGGAGAAAACTGGGCGTCAAAATTGCTTGCTGTAATTGGTATCGCCTATATGGTGCAGCGCTAAAAAGTGATCCCAGCTCCTGGGGAATGTACTAGGTCTGTAAAAAGTTCAAAATACCAATACGAAGCCCCTTTGAACAAAAAAACTTCCAATGTTGCTTGTAAATTTATCCAATACGACTATTTACTGCTAGATAAAATGTTTCAAGAAATGAAATCAAACTGAAAACAAAGATGGCCGTCCGGTAAAGCTAAATCGATGTAAGAGATTTACTGATAGAAAAGTTGTTAGAAAAGGCGTTAAGCCCTGTAAAATTTTCTACAGAAACCAATCAATAACTTTTATCATCAATTCAACTTAAAAACTATTCCACGAGCACTGAAAACAATTGGTTTATATGGCCGTACCATAAGAATATATTTTGTGAGTTCACACAGACACACACACACACACACAGCAGAAAAAACTCTGGTTTTTCTAAATAGAATCTATACAAATAAATAAAATTGAAGTGTCTGTTTGTAATTTCAAATTAGCAGCTTTTTACTTAATGCACTAAAAGTATATACGGTACTCATAACAAAAAACCAATTTTTAAAATTTTTGTCTGTCTGTCTGTCTATCTGTCTGTCTGTCTGTCTGTTTGTTCCGGCTAATCTCGGAAACGGCTGGTGCGATTTTAAAAATTCTTTCACTAATGGAAAGCTACATTAACGGGGAGTAACATAGGCTATATTTTATTCCCGTATTCTTACGGGAACGGAAACTATACGGGTGAACGTGAAACTGAATGCCAAGATGAACGCCAAATTGAACGCCAAGCTGAGCTAATGAAGTCGTTGTTTTGGTTACTGGCGACCGATGCTCTTCATGAGACATAATAGTGTTATACGCGCACATGATAATACGCTGACACGTGCCATATTTTTTTTTTTTTTATGATAGTTATCTCACTGTTCAGTTAAGTAGAGCATCGGCTGTTTCGTATGCACTTTTAAAAATAATAAATCAAGGCTTCATAAGCAAAAAGCAATGCAAGAAACAAAAAATTGATAAGTTTTACGGTTAGTTTTAATCCTTTCTCTTTTTTTTATTTACATTTTTAGTCACATTTAAACAATAGTTATTATTTGCTTAATATTTATATTGTAATCGAAGAATAATATTTTTCAAGGTATCTTTCATTTTTCTACCTCTCGGTTTTTCTTAATTCAAATTGTTCTTAATTTCTTAATTGTGAGTTTCTTTAATGTGGCGTTGAGGGGGCTCAAGTGGCGTTATAGATAATTATCCCTATTTTTAAACTATTAGACGTACAGTCTTGAAATTTGATAAGCAGATTCCTTTCGTAAAGTAGAGAACCGCTACAAAATGGGTTTCGCGAATATGAACTACTAAGTTTAATTTCGGGAGATTAAGAGGCGTAATTGATAAATATTTCCATTTTAAACTATTTGATCATCCTGCTTGAAAATTGGTAGGCATGTTTCTTTCATGGAATAGAGTTCCTCTAACAAAGAGTAAAACGAAAATTGACCCCAAGGAGGGTTGTGAGGGGTCAAGAGGAGTTACAGAAAAAAATTCCTGTTTTTAATTGTTAGACCCATTACTTGAAATTTGTTAAGCATGTTTCTTTTGCTGAATAGGGATCCACTAAGAATGTATTTTAAGCAAATCAAGTTCTGGGGGGGGGCAGGGGATTACTGGGACGTATTGACAAAAAAATTACTTTTTTCGAGCTATAAGGACTATAATAATGAAATTTGGTTTGCATTTTTCTTTTGTTGAGTTGAAATCCGCTAAGAGCGGTTATTTGGAAAACGGCTCTCAACGGGATTACGGGATATTGATAGTAAAACTTTTTTTTCCTGTTAGATTTAGACTTGAAATTTGGCTTGCATGTTCAATTTACGGAGTAGAGATCCACCGAAAATTGGTTTTGCGGGAATCCACTTGGTTTTTGGGTTACGAAAGAGCAAACATCATTCTATGCTTCAATTTTAGAGATTTTTAGAAAACACAAATTAGATGAGTTCTGCCCCTTTTTTTTATCAACAGGCAACAGTTACAGGTATAAGTATATTTTTCAATACAATCGAATTCTTAATGCAGGACTTAGATATCAATAATTTATACATATATATAAGCAGTAAAAATTTATAAAACATCATGAAATTCCCAGCGAAGCGGGCGGGTAACAGCTAGTTAATGATAAATGAGTCAATATACCATTGGAAGTACGTGCTGTTTACAGATGTGACTAAATTTAAAGGTTTTGATTCTCTGATGGCCTGCTAACGGTATGGAGAAGGAAAAAAAGAAGTTGAACTCAAGATACTTAGTTTGAAACACTGAACCATGATGTTCTTATGTGGGAGTACATATCGCCGGATTACATAAATAGGATTACATAATTTGATATTTATTGATGGCGTAATGAGAAATTAACTTTAATTATAAATATTTTAAAAGACAGTTTACAATAAATAAACTAAAATTTTTACATCAAGAACAACTTCGTTTTTAATTAAGGTATCGGGCTACTTGCGACAAAATTTTTTTAAAAAAATGGAGATATGGGGATTATTTTGTTGTTTTTAGTACATTTTAAGAAAAATATACTAAAATTAAGAATAGAAAAAGAAATTATAAATACTAAAATGAGAAAAATGGGTGAAAATTGACACAAAAAATAATAATAACATAAACGTGGCCCATTTTGTACCAAAATTTTATGAAGGAATTTTCAATTTTTCAATTCTGATGTGTTGCTATGTTAATCATTTTTGAAATGACCTTCAGGATAAGAAATATTTTAATTTTTACAAAAATTAAATAACTTTATTTTATTAATGTATGAAATTGGTTAAAAAGCAGCGATTATATATTAACATAAGGGACTGTAAATTTTGTAATAAAACAATGATTGATAAATCTGAAGGTTAAAACACTTCTACTTTGTATAGAACATACACAAAAAATTTCATTGAATTATTTTCAAAGCTTTTTTAGCAATTGCTGTCCTGTTTGAGCGTTTAAAAAAAACACATTTCGAGTAAAACGTGTTTAAAGTACGACATCTTGCTTACAGTAATGGTATGTGTTTTTACTAAAACACTTGTAGTTTTTGTTTTAGCGAACGGAAAATAATAAATTCGGTATTTTTATAAAACTAATAAGATGGCCTGTAAAAGAATATTAAAAATATTTGTCAATTTTTGGCAAAATTCACAATTTTAGGGTAGTCGGATACCTTAAGCTAAGTATCCACGAACGTGTTATTTTTAAGTTGTAATTTGTCTTGTATGTGAATACACACATACAAGAAGTAAATGGTTTCGCAAGTTAGTACATGAAATATTTAATGAGCATCAAATAGTTCTTTAAATGAAAAATTATAGAAATATGCATTTAAAAATAATCTCTTCGCTTTTGGAACTCGGATTGCATCCTCGTCACTTGATGGAGCTTCAGAATTATGAGGTCGCCAATAGCTGTCGTCCAGTTTCAAAGTGTGTCATCGATAAAAAAAAATCAAATCACTCATCAAAAAATACTTAAGTCAGTGCTTCTAAAACTTTCAATATTTACGACCCAATATTTAATCATATTTTTCATCGCGCCTCCCTCCAAACAAATAACAATGTGTTGAATTCAATAAGTTTGACAAGCTACAATACTGCACAACGACTTTTTCTTAAGGACCACTGGCGTATAAAAACGTCTCGCTCAGCTAAAGCATTAAATGCCCTGGACGTATATGTACGTCTTTCCGAAGTACGATCTTTTCTAAATGATAAATCTCCATAAAATTATTCTAAAGGCTTTGGAATGCAATAAAAGGATCTTGACACAGTGTTTGGGAAGGATTTACCTATTTCAGAGGATTTTTTATTATTCCTTTTCTCTCCTTTCCCCTTAATACATCAATGGTTGCATCGGGGAGGGAATAGCGTAACTTTCAATCGGCAGTTATGGGATTAATTATAAACCGTACAAATTATCAAGATTAGAGTTATTTTTTGTATATAATTTTATATATGACAAGCCCATGGGGTCACTGGTTATTATTAAACTTGTTTTTAACTTAGTATTGTTAAATTAATCATAAAATACATTATGCAGCACTGATGTTTTTATTAGTGCATTATATCAATACAAATGTTAATTTTATTTTTTATTATGTCAAAATGTATTTTGTTTGTTTGCTTTGAGTAAATTAATAATTTTTAAAAAATAATTTTTTGTTTTCGATTTTTTTAATATGCTCGTGCCCCCTTGTAGAGTTATCACACCCCCTTAAGGGGGCGCGCCCCACAGTTTGAGAAACGCTGACTTAAGTGTATAAAGCTTGGTGTTTTGCCTTCCGATACAGCTTCTGCGCTGCAACCAAGATGTCAGAGAGTTATTTGCAGTTTCAAATATCACTATAAAAAGCAAATTGATATACATATTAGAGTGGATCATGGTTATATGGAGAAAAAAAGTATTATCAAAATCGGAACCTACCTGTGTGGCAGTGGCGTAGTTAGTATTGAGTGGGCTCTGTATCAAAGATACTTCGGGGGCCCTTGCTAGTGACACCATATAACGTTTTGCGATTTTTTGTTTTTTTGCGACGTTTTGCGATTTTGGGGCCCCCAGAGCTTTGGGGCCCCGTATCATTGATACAGCAGTAGCTACGCCCTCGGTGTGTGGGAAAGATGTCATACTGTAATGGGTCTATCCGCGTTTTTCCTAATAATCCTCTTGGGGAAACACTTTCTTTAAATATTATTTAATTGATAATTCCTCCCGAAGAAGCAAACGCGATATATGTGAATTATGTCGTATGTTTAAGTATTAGCTTGGGGCCGTGGGTAGCCTAGTGGTTAGAGCATCGGACGCCAAATCAGAAAGCCTGAGTTCGATGACCGATGCCACCAAATATTCGCAGAGTATATACGGAACACGTGCTCGTTAAATCTGTGGGTCCGAATAGTGTCGCCATCTATCGTGAGCAAAATTGTGCTGCCACCTTCATGGGCTCAAAGCTTAGGCTAATGACAGACGTATCTCTAGCCCGTTGCCATGATGAATTTCGTGGGCTTCGATCTGACTACGTCAGACAGATGGCATAAGCAACAACAACAAGTATTAGCTTTCGGGTTCGAGAGAGAGAGAGGTTAGAAGTTAAAGGATAGCAGTGATTGATTAACGTAAAGCTAGGCTAGAGCACTTCGTAGATTATTTGATTAATATTATGATTGACGATTTGATCAATTAATTTTAAATTGGATTCGGTCGGTTTGGATTAAATTACTTTAGAAATTATCTTCAAATATAAGAAGGTGTATTGTGTGCCTGGATGGCTAAGTGTAAGGGATCCGATTTATTATTATATCTCCAATTATCTCGTCTACTTTGCTATTGCTCCCGTATTTATCAAATGGTGCATTTCTTAACTTGGGTTGTGACGGGGCTATCCGCGAGAAATTATACTAATCCTCTTGCGTAACTTTGGGGCCAGCATTTATTCTATTTCACAGCCTTTCGAGAAAAACACGAGATATTTATATGCTAATTATTTCGACTATATAAAGTCTAGATTTCGTAAATGTATAGAGAGAAGGAGTTGCCTAGCTGTACCTAAGTATCGAAGGAAAATTACTTCAACAAGTTTAGCATGCATTTGATAGTATTTGATATTTATAAAGTATAAGATTAATCATTAAAGGAATCAAAGTAATTAGATTTAGTACCGACCTGAGGTTAGCAAGAGTTCGTCTCCTTGTCAATTCTGATAGCTGAGATTATTTAGACGGGAATATTAGATTTGAATGTTAGATTTGAGTATCGGATTTGAATATTAGGATTAAACTAGGTATTAGGCAATCACTCCGAGGTTCCCACTTATAAATTGAACTTGTGCTTGTTAATTGTGTTTGTCTGTCTTAAATAAATAATTGTTGCTATGGCTTTTGTTGGTGATAATATGTTTTCTCCTACACTTAGAGGCGCGTCGGGCGATGTGAACTCAGTCCAAGATAGGACTGGGACACGACAGGGTTGTTGAATTTGCGTCGTTGCTCAGAATTGTAAATAAATTGTGTTGTTATGACTATGGCTACTTTTCCTTTTAACTCTCGTACACTGATGGTTGGGGAAACTCAACCATCATTACAATACCATATAGAGATAATTAGCAAAATAATTTTAAACAATTAATTTCAAAACTTAATATTACCGTAAAATGGTTGAATTTTTGAAAAAATAAAAAATAAGGCTTAGTTTCGGTTAGGTGGTTTTAGGATCAAAATAATTCTTTTTAACTATCTAAATAATCAAAAGTGATGATTATAGATTGGTGAGTAGTACAATATAACATTGCAACATTTCATAACTCAGCTCTCTTTTTCAGCACCTTCGATCTCTACAGTTCGATCCAAGCTGTTTACCGTCTCCCGCTTTATCGTGACTATCGTTTCGACAGCAGGTTATTTTTTTTAAAAATCTAAAACTAAATAGGCTATTAAATGTGTGTGTGTGTGTACCTAATGTTTTTTCTTATAACTATTTAGTATGTGTCCTCTCATTGTAGTAAATGTTAAAAAGTAGGTACTAAACGTTGTTTCACCTTGACAAAAATTTTACTTTGATTTTTTTTTACCATAAAAAAACTCAAATACATAAACTTCATTCCCCTTGTGGCAGTACTTAACGTAGAAATTTATTTTATTTATTCCCCCCCCCCTCTTTCTTATCTATGTTCCAGAGAACATCTTTTTCGCATAATTAGGTTTTTGAAAGTGGATCGACCTTAATTTATGCTTTGGAGACTTACGAAACGAAAAGCTATGTTCTAATATACACAGTGCGTCAAATAAGTTTTAAGCCTGGGCCTGTAAGAAGAAATGGAAATAAGAAATTAACTCCTGTTTTCATTTTTTATTAAAAATATGACCCTCCGGTTTCATTGCACTTGTTACACCGATTTATTAATGAATCGAATACCTGTTGCAAATCACTTTATGGAATGACCTGAAAAGCATGCGTCGAAGCTACTTGTTTAGTTGAAATATCTCAAAATAACACCTTTTAACTTCATTCTAAGTTTTGGAAATAAGGAGTAGTCACAGAGTGCGATACAGTGGATGGTTCAACACGCAGAGAGTTTCTGCCAAAAATCGACGAACAACAAGGGAGGTGTGATTGGGTGCATTGTCATGTAACAAATGCTCACCGTTCTGGTCATCAAACGCTTTAAAACAGCTAAGTAGTATTGATCTATAATCATTTGTCCAGTTATGGAACAAATTTTTATATGGATAATACCCTTACAATCGAAGAATGCAATACGCCTAGTTTTGATTTTGGATGGAGCAGTGCCGGTTTATCCATTCGACGCTTGGGGCGAGCGCCCAGGGGCCCGGAAGGGACTTAAGTGGCCAGGACAAGTTGGACAATCAGATTTTCTGGTAATAAATTTCAATCCGCAAATGCCCATAGATCATCTGCGTCCAGGGCCCGAAATGAGTTTAAACTGGCACTGGGATGGAGCTTTCCAAGTGTTTTTGGCTAGCGGCGAATTTTGTGACTTCCATTTCGCACTTTAGTCTCTTTGTTTCAGAATCATATTGGAAACATCAAAGTTCATCACCTGAAACAATGGACTTAAATAAATTTGGATCTTTTTAGCGACTGAAATGACGTCTCTGCAATGTGCCCTTCTCATTGCCTTTTGTTGAGGGTTTGAAGTGTGTGAAGCAAATTTAGCACACACTTTTGTTTTGCTCAAATCTTCTCGCAGGATGGTTTGAATCGTTTCTTTGTTGGTGTTTAAAGTATCTTCTATCTATTTTAATGATTAACAGCGATCGTTTGCTACAAAATTTTGTTCTTTCATAATAATTTCAGGTATTTTAGATGAAATTGGTCTTCCACTACGATTCTATCCAAAAAAACATTTGTACCACACAAAAACATTTGATCTACTTAAACAACAGTCATCGTAAACTTGTTTCATTAGTTGGTATGTTTCTGAAGCACTTTTACCAAGTTTTGCGTTAAATTATCGGCAGCTCTTTTCTCCACACATCATAAAAAATCAACATGAAAAAAATTAACTTTTTTTTTTGCAACGCTCATCTTCTCTCAGTTACTTAACTAAATAGCATCAATTAGTTTGCAGTGTGTCAGCAGACCATGTACGTTATGGCACATGTGCATTTACACTCACGGTGCCATTAAAATCTGTGCTCTGGGACGAGTCTTAAAACTTATTTGACGCACTGTGTATGTTTTTAGACGCAGTAACTTTACTGGAGTTGTCTTCAAGTCAAATCTCACAGTTACAACAATTTGAAACTGCTTTTAACGTCAAGTCTTCCAAAGAATGCAAAGGAGCAAAGAAGAGACAGCATGGTGGACGACGAAGATGAGAACTTACTGATCACAATATGGTTAGAAAACTCTATGAAATCATTTTTATTTTACCTAGAGAGGAAATTGAACTTTTTGAAAAGTGCTATAACGAGGTGAGTACTTTAGGGGTATTCCTAGCAATAAAACATAGCTTCCGACGTTATCGCTTCCGCTGGCGACGGACCTTGCAAATCTGAACCACGGTCAAGTGACGAGGACAGCACCTGAGCTGGAAAATCCTCTCAAAACGTCGTCACTACTCCAGCAGGAGAACTTTGATTCTCAACAGATTTACATTTATGCTATATTTTTTTACTTACGACAGATATATATTTATGATTTATATCTTTATGTGTTTCAAGATGCCATAACATAATATTGAAAATTTGCTATCGTATTTCCTTTGATTAATTTATCTCAAAACGCAAATGAGTATCAGGTAAACATTTGTTGAAAAAAATAATCAAATGAAAAAGCAATTTATAAAGCAGTTTGCAGTTAAAAATTATTTTGAGTAGTATTTTCTTAAAATATATATATATACTACTCAAAATAATAGTTAAAAAATGCTTATAAATACTTTTTTTAAAGACAAAACTCTTTATGTCCTTCCACAAGTTTTGTAAGAATAGCACTTATTCCCTTCTCTACAAAAAAAGAAACCTCTAATTTCTTTCGATAATGAACAACAACAAAAAGTAAATTTTTTTTGTATGAAATGATAAAATGCTACAAGCATGCGCGTGTGTTTGTATGCGTTTATTTAATATGATAGCCAAACTCTCTCGGTTGTCATGGGAACATATAAATTGATGATATATAATTTAGTGTTGCCACACTAGCCTACATGTTTATTTTTAAAAAAAACTTACAATAAAACAAAAACAACAAGTGTAAAAATTTTACAAGATAATATAGTGCACATTGTAGGCTTGAAAAGAAACTAAAAAGTGTGATTAAACACGTTGGGAACAGAAATTATTAACTGAAAATCTGAAGAATCATGATGTACATACGTATATTTCGTTCACAAAATCCAACTAATTAATCGATATATTTTTTTGATTTCACATTTCCAAAATGCTTATTAGAATTTCCTTTTTGGAAAAACTAATCTTCTTTTTCAGTTAAAAATGTTAGTATAAATTCTTTCATTAAAAATAAATTCGATATTTAATTGAAATACATATATGTTTTTAAGAGTCAAATAAGAGTTTTTAATAATTCAAAATATTCTTTTTTCGCCTAGTTGTTCTGTTAAATTCTAACAGTTCGAAGCCCACAAAAACGTGTTAAAAATAGTAGCAAGAAGTCTAAATTAATAACACCCTCGTAATTTAACATTTTTAATTTATGAAAAAGAAAGAAAATGAAAAATACTTCATTCTTATCTTGGTAACCAAGTTCTTTGTAGTCATTAATTTTATTTTTCTTAATTAACTAAAAGTTCAAAATTACTTTGAAAATTACAATAAGCCTTTAAATCTAAGCAAAATTTTTTAATATTATTTATATTGCCAATTTTATCAATTAGAAGTCAGTGTTTATGGATTTTCTTTGAATATTTCGATTAGAATTTTGAAGAGTTTATAAAAATGTTTCATATTAAAGGTTTACTAAAATTCCAAGAATAATTATAATAAAATCAGCAGATTGAGTATTATATAGCATTCTTAGTGATAAATGACACTTTAAAAAATATTTTATAAAACAATCAATGTATGAATTGCCAAGTATTTCTTCTAATATCAAAAAAGAAAGTTTATTTACAATAGAATAAGATATTGCACTTACCGGTTACAGTTAACATAATCCACACACCACAAATTAAAAATTCAAACAATACAACGGAAATACGCTTCGGAGTCATATTTGTTGCTATAGCATCTATTTTTCATTTAAAACTCCACTAAATTGCATAAACTTTCTACAGCTGCAAAAGGAATTTATGAAAACATTCACTCTCTTGACCTACTGATTATCGTGTTCCAGACGATTTAAAAAGACACTGACTTATTTTTTTTATTTCCTCCGCTTTTACGAAGCCATCTGCTCGGAATACTATAGCGTTAAAGAAGGTTTACCGGATCACGAACGACCAAACGATACTGGATCCCGTTCTCATTCCACGAGGAATATCGTCATAAATGGCTGAATTCGAGATCGCGATCTTCAGTGACTTCTTCGAGCGAAATAGTAAACCAAACAAGAGGGAAAAGAAAAGGCCTTAACCTTGATTGCACTGGACCGTACGAAAGATGCGTGATTTCGCCCGTTAAATGCTAGCACGCTTAATTGTTCCTTCTTTTTTTCTCTGTATTTTCCTGATTGTATTTTTTTCAATAACGAATATATCTTTTTTTTTTCACAGCATTTAAATAATTACACGGAATAATCGAAGCATTCAGTTCAATGTTTTGTCTACACGAAAACGTGCATTTGAAAAAGCGTGTAGTATTGTGTGACATGAAAAGACATATTTAGTCTTTTGTTCAGAAAGAGGAATGCATATTTCATGCTTTGAAGTCAAACTAATTTGAAAAATATTCTCTCATTGGATTTAAGAATAGGATGGCAAAGAACATTTTATTTCAACCATTTGTGACAAAAAGCACTGATCTAGAATTTTTTTTTTCTCTTAAAAATTCGTACATGCAAACAGTATTTGAATTCTATGAATCATACGTCATTTTGTGCATTAAATCCGCTTCTTGATTTATGCAATTGAATCTTAACTAGAGACCCATTGTCGTATTTTCTATGTGTGGTCAGAAAAAACATAAGACACAAAAAATATTTTCAAAAAAAAAAAAAATGGTAAAATATTTTGTACTTATGTATTGTATCGTCCGCCAATTACTTCAAATCAAAAATAGTCGCCCAAAACCGCGATATGCAGCCAATAGTGGTAGGCCGTTCCCCGTATGTTCCAAAGCAATAATACTAATGGTGACGGCCTTGGTGAAGTTTTTTGAATTGGTGACGTCTTCTAATTTAAAATAATTGGTCGATGGTATAACACTTAAGTACTAAATATTTATTATTGAGGGAAGGAGAGGATCCGGGATATTTTAAGAAAACTTTACAAAAGGAACTAAAGAATTTTTCTTAATTAAAATAAAAAAATGTTAAGAACAAAGATTAATCATTATTTTATAGGAAGTATGATATTTCATATTTTCTAGATTCTGAAAGAACTTATTCCAAATTCTCTCTGATTCCTATATTACATCTGGTTAAAATGTTCTTCCAGATACAGAAGGTTTGAAGTCAACAAGAAAATATTAAACAATAAATAAAACATAAATTAAAAAAAGATATTGAAAAGAACTTAATTTTTAATTTGATTCTCAATCAGTTAGGATAAAACTTTCATCAAAATTTATGCTACTTGTAAAGTTATTTTATAATTATCACATTTTGACTTATTTTAGTTTGAATTGTGTAATGTAAATACTACAAAATCTTCAAATTTAAATTATATAAATCTATTTCTTCATTTATTTTTGTCTCATAAGGATTAAATATAACTTTATTCAGAGGAAATTGTTGTAGAAACCTTATTTATGTGTAAAATAAAAGTTAAAAATAATTTATTTTCCCTAAACGTATTCTTTCTTGAATAAACTTATTACTAAACGTAACATATTTTAAAATTCCCCGGATTAGCAATATTCATAAAATAAAAATCATATTAAATTCATGACTTAATATATCAATACCTTGTATTCCTCAGAATTATTTTACTTTTTTACAAAGAATAAAATAAAAACGTTACTTGACATCTTTAGTTGGTTAAAACATATTTTCTGGATAATATTCGAACACTACTTTTTTCGATGGGGAATTAGTTATTAATACATATATGCAGATATTACCGTAACAGCCATTAACCTAACAAAACTCGTAAGAAAATATTTGAGATGATTCTAGTTCCCGGACTTAATTTGAATTGTTAAAAATAATTAAATTTTTTTTTATTTATCATGTTTGGGAAAATTTATATTACAGTTATTAACTAATTATTAACAGTTGAAGTTGATATTATTTTTCGTCATAGTAAGAAAAATGTTTTATGAAATAATATATTTATTTTGTTCATACATGTCAAAAAATTACTTCTTGCGTTATAGTATCGGTGTAAATTAATTTTATTACAAATGTCTGTACGCAAGCGTAAGGAATGTTAGAGTTGCGAAAAGGGATTGACGTAAATGCAAATAAAGTATTGTCTGTATCTAAAAATAATATCATTTCATATATTTTTAACAGAAATATTTATTTTCTTTTACGACTTTGTCAGTTTTTATGAGTTTTTATTCTGTGCTTGGATTACCCACGTGTTAAAGAACAATATTTCAAACTTTTTTTTTCTATGTGTTCAAACCTAAAAAGTGCATTCCATCCACTTACATTATAAATACAGAGAAATCGGTACTTACTTACTATCGCAACCATAATGACAACATTGAAAAAAAATTCACATGATTTCTAAAAACGGATTACGTTGACGGCAATATAAGCGTGTAATCCAAAAATACTATATGGAAAAAAAAATAATAGCAATAAAAATCAATAAAAGAAAAAGATTAAAGTTCCTAAAGAAAATTCTTAATTGCTTAGTAAATTACTCAATTCTAGTTTGTTATTTTATTATGATTAATTTTTTACTAATCATTATAATTTTTATGATACTATTTACTTTACATTATTATTAATTTTATTTTTAAGAATTCGATAAACCTCAAATTCGCATTTTAGAATTCAAGCTTGGCATATGAACGACGATTAGGCTTAGAATAGTGACTAACAGAGACATATGGAACGAAGCCCATGGTTGCCAATGCAGCTCCTATGACACGTGCGAAGTCGAGTTTGCTAATTTGGTGAGTTACCTTCAAAGTTGGCATGTGGTTACGACAGTATATAAGTACCTAGAATTCCTTTCACAAAATTGTTCTACAACATAATTGTAAATTCAATTGTATTTGAATAGAAAATGCTCATACAGCTTTAAGAATCAGGCTGAAAATGCAGTTATGATCGCAAATCATGCACCATATCATTTAGTTATGGACATAAAAAGCCTTTTTAAAATCTCCACGGTAATAACAAAAATATTTCGCCAGTTTTCAATCTTAAATATACCAAACAAAAAAGTCCGTGTTTGAAAAAATATTTAAAAATATATTTTGGAGATTTTAAAACAAATATTAATAGTTCCATAATTGTGCTTAAAAAATGTTTATGTTAGTAAATTTTCAATAGATCTATGATTTCTGATCCCATATGCATATAAAGGTAATACATCGCAATGGGCTAAATTCCTGACGGTCACATGGTAAATGCAATAACGCGTTCTCCGTTCAATTAAAAACTGACATTTGACTTGTACTTTTTAATTTACTTCCAAAATTTAGATAAGATTTCAAATTTGGTGATTGAGTAAAGTTGTTCAAGTACAGTAATACATGCTACCTCGACTTACTGGATTTTCAAATCTTGTTGATTCGTCTTTTGTTCGAGCGCTACATAACTTGCTTACTCATTACCCGATTGCTGTTTAGCTGATGTACATGTTCGGACGTATAGAGTGGAATCCCCATTAAGCCAAAATAATTTATTTTGTGTTAATATAAATAATCTTAGGCGTAAAAATAAATGTAGAAGATAGTGATTAGAGATGCGATCACGTTCAAAAACTGCTGGACTCCCACAATCAGGAGCTGGCAATAGATGAGCTCATAGAAATGGGTGAGCAAGAGCAAGACATTGAAGAACACGAATCTTTAAAACTAGTTCCATCAGAAGATTGAATCACGTTTCAGAATTTAACAGAAGGACTCGGTTTATAATTGAAAAAGGGTTACAACTTTTAGAAAATATAGATTGCAACGTACATCTTATTTTTTTTCAACAAAACGAGGCATGAAGAATTTTTTTGCATGCTACAAGGAATTTTTCTGGGGGGGGGGGATTGAACCTCAGACACTTTGTTAGATTTTATAAAATCTTCTACATCAAAAAAATTTTGGTTTACGATTTTGTATTTGTGATTTTATTTTATAGGCCTTCTTAATAGCTTTATAAAAATACCAAGTTTGTTACTTTCCATTCACTAGATCAAAAACTACAAGTGTTTTAGTAAACGCAGATGCCATTACTTTAAGCAAGATGTCATACTTTAAAACGCGTTTTACTCGAAATGTGTTTTTTTGAAAATGCTCAAACGGGGCCAGCGTAGCTCAAAAAGTTTTGAAACTAATTAACTGAATTTTTTTTTGTGTATATTCTGTATAATAGTAGAAGTGTTTTAACCTTCAGATTGATCAATTACTGTTTTATTGCTAAGTTTACAGTCCCTTGTGTTAGTACAATCACTGTTTGTTTTAAAAGTAATTTCATATAATAACTAAGATAAACTTCTCTAGTTTTTCTAAAAATAAAAATTTCTCTTTTCTTGAAGGCCATTTAAGAAATGAGCAACATAGCAACATATCAAAATTGATAATTTGCTCATAAGCTTTTGGTACAGAATGGGCATCGCTTATGTTTTTTTTGTCAATTGTTACCCATTTTTCCCATTTAAATAATAATTATTTCTTTTTCTCTCCTTAATTTTAGCGTATTTTTTTTTAAAGAAATGTGCTAAACAAATCTAAAAACCACAAAAAAAATCCCCACATCTTCTTTTTTTTTTTTTTAAAGTTGTCACAAGTAGTCGGATACCTTAAGATTCTTCACACAAAAAGTTTTTCAAAATTAAAAAAAATAACCTTATATTATACAAGTACTTTTAAGCCAAATGCATTTTTTTCTTACCAATGTGTGTTATTATTGTTGAGAAATATGTATTTTTAAAGGAAAATTTCTGTGAAAGAAAAATTTGGTTACAACAAAGCATATGAATTGATTGGATGAAACCTCGTGATCGCAATTATCATGTGACTGTGACGTCACATGAATTTAAACCATTAGTTACCCAACAAAAATCCTTTTTTTATCTTTATTTTTGATTTAGTCAAAAGTTTTAAAAAATAATGTTATTTAGATTAAAAACTTTATACCCAAGAACAATTTCACGAGTTTATTTTATCAATATGTTCCACATTAAAAAGTGAAACGATTATTGAAATTTCCTTTAATTTAGGACTTAAAAAAGTTTTTTAAAAACAATACATTTTCCAAAATAATTCTCTTTTTTTTTTTCAATTTTTAGATTCAATTATTCTTGTTTATGAGTTTAATAATTTTTTTCATACATCATTCAATATTCGTTACCCAAACGATAATTTATACAACTGTTAATTTTTAAAATATTAGCTAATTAAAATAAGAATTTTCAAACAATTAAATGAGAAGCTATGTATAACAACTTTTATAAGGAAAAATTTCGTCAGATACAAAAACTATTATCTCAAAAAACATGGCAGCAAGTTCAGGTTCAGTAAATTCCAAGTAATCAAAAAAATCTTAATATAAAAAAAATATTAATAGCCTTTATTTTTAAGCTGCATCTTGATGAGGTCATGAGAGATTAGAACTTATTAAAATTACACATTTGACTGGTGATATACGAAATTATGAGGGATTAATTCCGGATACCACATACACACACACAAATAAAGAGTTTCGGTCGAATGAGTGGACAAATTAATTTATTTTCATATCGGCAAACGATATTTTTATGAAGGATCACTGACCTTTGAGGAATGTCTTGAACATCTAAGAAAAGATTGAAAAGGGGTTTTTTTTTGTTTAGTTTATAAAAATAATTGGGGAATCGGAAACGAAGATAAAAAAATAAAATATAAATATTAACAGCTTAATAATAAATGGATATAGCGAAACGTAATAAACTAAATTAGTAACAGAAAATGTAAAAGAAATTAAAAACGTGCGAGAGTGAACAAACGATTTTTTAAGGTTTAACGATTACGCTAAAATTGTGAATTTTGCCAAAAGTTGACATTTTTTCTGATATTTTATTTTATAGACCATCTTATTAGCTTTATGGACAAGTTCTACTTTGTAAGCAACAACATTGAGTGGAACCCTCACTTACTTCCGGTGTAATGTTAATCTATGGAAAACATCGTAATTCAACTAAGTTTTTCAAACTTTTGATGCAAGTTTTTTGAAACTTTTTTGCACTATATGGATAGAAGATGATCTCTAGATTTCAGATTCAGGTTTTTATAGTATTTATTTCAGTATCTTTTTTAAAATACCTTGTTAACTTTTTTTTTTAGCTCAAAGCATGGCGATTTTGCATTAACCGGAAGAAGAAAAGGGTACTAATGACTGTAGCGCCCCATAGTAAGCTTTACGGTAGAACTTGTCCATAAAAATTCCAAGTGTATTATTTTCCGTTCACTTGAACAAAAACTACAAGTGTTTTAGTAAAAGCAGACGCCACCACTTTAGGCAAGATATGTCATACTTTAAAAAGATTTTTACTCGAAAGTGTTTTTTTTAATACTCCAACGGGGACAGCGATTGCTCAAAAAGTTTGAAAATTTTTGTGTATGTTCTGTGTAATAGTAAAAGTGTTTTAACCTTCAGATTAATCAATCACTGTTTTATTACAAAATTTACAGTCCCTTATGTGAATATAATCACTGTTTTTTTAAGCAATTTCATATAATAACTAAGATAAAGTGTTCTAGTATTTCTAAAAATTAAAATATCTTATTTTAAAGGTCATTTCAAAAAATGAATAACATAACATTGAAAGTTTGTTCATAAACTTTTGGTACAGAATTTGCCCAGTTATGTTAGTTTCTGTAAATTTTTACACACAAATTTAGTAATAATAATTTCTTTTTATCTTCTTAATTTTAGGATATTTTTCTTAAAATATACTAAGCAAATCCAAAAACTACACGCACACATAAAATCCCCATACCTCCATTTTTTAAAGAAAAAGTTGTCGAAAGTAGTCGGATACCTTTAAAATATTATTCATCAGTCTTTCATTTCACCTTTCAACGTCTGGAAGTAGAGCCAAATTTATGCTTATTATCGATTAAAGAGATTGATTATACCACGCATTTTCATATTTTAGGGTTTTATATTTAAGTATTCCCCTTAAGGTAATTCGACTCACCTGCCCGAAACGTAACAAAAAGGAAAACGTGAAAATAAAAGAAACAGAATATATCTGATAAATTTGCTGCTGAATTTTAAAACTAAAGCTCATTCAGAATAAGTAAGATTTATATATGTATTTTTTGAGCAAAATTTGAATAAAGAAAAAGATCATCAAAATAGTTTATCTTTCTCTTATAGAAAGCTATCAGTCAAATTATGTTTATCCTGATGGCAACAAAGTCTTACTGTAGAGCTTCGTCTTGTCTCGGAAATAAGTAGAATGTATAGAAATTCATATTATGATCTACATCTACGGAAAATGTGACGCCATGTAACCAAGATAGTAAAATCACTTCTTAAAGTAAAGTGTCCTCTTGCTCTTTATATCCTCAGTTTAAAACTCGGTACTTTCTGATGTATATCTTAATAGGACTCGGTACCTTTAGAATAATTTTTTGAATAAATGTATTTAAAACTATATTATAGCATTTCATATAATATCTTTACTCCAGAAAATGTACGAGATGAAATTTTGCCCATAATATTCACACAATTTTAAAAATAAAAATCGTTTTTTAAGAAAACTTAAATATTCTGCTCCTGTTGTTATTTTTGTGACCTGAATTTTTTTTTTGTAATATTCTTAAGAGTGTTTTAATCAACTTTAGGAATCGATTTTTAAACCTAATTAGTTTTGGAGGGAAAAAAATAATGAAATATTGATATGTGCATGCTAAAATTCAACGAAATACACAACATCTCTTACATTTTAATTATCTTAAAAAGAAATATTCTGTTTACAGCAAAATAGATCCTTAATTTTGTTACATGCCTTATAAATAACTCACAAGAAAAAGAATGGAAGTGATTGGTAAATAATTGTGGAAGGAGTAGTATTTTGAATGGAATAATGTTTCGAAAATACGTAAACACTGAGAAAAACTTTTAAAGTTTGTATAAATTTGAACTGTTATACTACTGTCGGAACTAAAAATATTGAATCTGCTGTCACCCAACCAATTTTCTGTCATAGTTGAATTTTCTGAAGCTTAATTCTGGTATATTAATTTTTATTAGTCGAGAATATTAAATTAATTTTTTAGAAAATTGCAAGTGTACGAACACATTTGAGAACCACTGCATATATTTTTTATTTTAATGAACTTTAAAAATAAAAGAAATGGATTTTACAGTTTAGATTTAAATGTGATTTATATAGAAAATGTTGATTTTTTTCTTTTATTTGCAAAATTTTGGAAATTCAGCTACAGGGTTTTTTCTTACCAATTTCTGAAGTACTCGATCAATTATAGGAACCACCATATGAGTATAATTTCAAGCATTTTGGGTATATATATAAGAATTTTTTTCTTTTCGTCTTATCACGCAGTTTTTAAATTGATTTTTGTTCTCGATTTTGATAATGAGCATGAACAATCTTTGATGTACAAGAATATCTGATATTAAATTTACGATACTAGTTTACCAAATCAAAAATTGAACAATAAAGTTTTTCTATCGAATTACTCGAAATTGTTAAAAATGAAGAAGTTTTTATACTGGGATAAATAACACATCTGTTTTTAGACATATTTAAGTTGCTTTTAAAAATTGAAAGGAAAAAATGTACTTTTAAAATTTTGCTCTAGACACGTCTTAAAGAGGATATTTTGGCGAGATATATATTTATTATTTAAATAAGGAAATTAATACTTAATTAGAGAATTATTATTTAAAAGGGATTTTAAATATAAAAAATTCAAAATTAGAAGTTACTAATACTAAGATCTTTTGATCAAACTTGGTTAATGCAGCGAATCCTTACATTTTATTTACTAAATTATAAGAGCATATTTTTAATTAACAAAATGAGCACAAAAGAATTCAATAATTCGTTTACAAACGATATCTGAAGCAAAAAAAAAAACAAAAAAAAAATGTCGATGTAATGAAAACGTCAGCTTCTTGAGCGAAAATTGTGACCGAAGGCAGGGTATGCTATGCGGACACAATCAGCACCGCCTAAGGAGGTGCTGGCATAATACAAACGTCAGTTTCCTAAATGAAGACGGTGTCTGCAGACAAGGTAAAGCTATGCGTCAGCACCCTAAGCACGGACGGTTATCTAAGACAGGGTAAAGTTATACGTCAGCATCCTAAATATGGATGGTTTCCTAAGACAGGGTGAATCTTTTCGTCAACATCCAAAGTGAAGACAGTCTCCAAAAGACAGGATAAAGATACATGAATACCATAAAAATGTGAGCTTCCCAAGCGAAGACGGTTTCCTAAGGCAATGTAAAGCTAAGTTAATAAAATAAAATCGTTAGAACCCACCGTTTTTGCTCAGAAAAGCTTTAACGATCTAATCAGTAAGCAATCGTAAAGTATTAGTGAGTTTGAACTTGTTTTTTTTAAAAATTATTTCTAGACAGTTTCAAATGAATTTGCAGTTTTTGATGTATCTCACACACACAGTAGTGGCATATTTTATAATTTTATCAACATATTTTTAAGTAAAAGGGGTTGAGCTATTGAAGGCTGTACATGCTGTTAACTTGCTTTACCTTATTAAATATAATCGAAATATATTTAAATCCGGACAATCAGAAGTCATTTCAAATCTTCAAGCTTTTAAATATTCCAGGAAATACTCGAAATAGTAAAATACCAAAATTTATATAGACTCCGTTTTTGCAATATATATTTTAAATATTTTTAATTGAGCTTAGATTTTTGTATACCTATAATAATAATACTACAACAAAACCTTTTTTAGCTTAAAAATTTCTTCTTTTTAGTTGCTCATGGATATAAATTTTAAGTATCTCGTAATACATATTTTCATTTTGATACCATTTTTAATAATATTAAATACATAAAATATTTTGCACACACATGTATAAAATGATGCACAAAACACAGTTAATGAGTTATTTGATGAAAATCACTGGATAATTTCTTTGAATAAATTATAGAACAATTTTTAAAATTCTAATTTTTTCCCCCCAAATATAAAATTGTTTTTAAAATATTGGAGCTATTTAGAGAAACAAACTTTGGATTCATTATATACACACAGGCATCTTTTACAGAAGTATAACAAATTTGGAAGAATATAGGGCAATTCACACAATATTGAGTATGTATAAGATACTGAGGTGCTTGTTTGATATCATGAGTCTACGCCGTAGACTCATGATATCAAACAAGCACCTTAGCACAAGCACAAAATACTTAAATCAATCATTTAATAATTTCTTCTTTTATAAAGATAATTGCATGAAACTTTTTTCCCGTGTGTCGAATATTTCAAAAAATCCCCACAATTTTACTTCAAGATTTAAAATAGTAGAGAAATTTTTTAATTTGAAAAATTTCTACTTTTCTGTCTTTTTTCAACATACAACTATTTTTAAAAAGGCTACATTTTCGTTTCCGGGGACTAAAACATTGCAACGAAAGAATTGAAAAGTGAGTGAGTGATTTTTAAATTCGCCCTGTTCGCCTATTCGAGGGTTATTGGCGATGGACCTTGAAATTTTCAACCATGGTCAAGTGACGAGGACGACACTTGAGCTTTCACCCAGCTCTCCTAATTACCACACCACACCAACGCAAGAACAAATTTCGAAAAAGGGAGTTTTAATGACATAGTTAAAGAAATCACTCACATCGCGCGCATACACACACATAAGTGCTATCGTCCTGAGGGAAACAGGAAATTCCCATGGGGATTAAGTTATTCACTCGGTAAAAGCCCGTGCAACGCCGGGCTAAGCGTAGAGGAAATAAACAAAGTTTTTTCAAAAAATAATATTGGAAGTGCTGATTTTGTTAAGAGAAAGGAAAATTTTCTATGAGAAAGCTATGATATGCACTCACGGGCCATGCACTCACATCGTACACCCACACAAAAGTGCTGGCGTCAGAAAGAAAGGAGGAAATTAACATGGGGATTAAGTTATACCCTCGGTAAAAGCCCGTGCAACGCCGGGCCATGCCAGCTGGTGTTTGTAATAATTTTTGCTTGAAAGCGTTAATATCAAATAACATTGTAACAAAAAGATTTTTGCCTTGAAACTTAAGTTGATTTGTAAGATCAACTGAGAAAGCCAGGGGTTTTCTCATTTGATACTTAATCTTTTAATTCAGCATCTTTTTCTTCTTTCATCTTTTCTCATCTTTTAATTCAATATCTTTTTCTTCTTTCATATTTTCTCATCTGTTAACTCAGCACATTCATAATTTTTTCTTTGCTTCCAAAAAAATAATAATTTTATCCAGAAAATTAAGAAATTGTTTTAACACTTTATAACTCGAAATCCATTGAACTTTCGAATAATATGGTTGACCGATAAATTCACATTCTATATCTTACAGAAATGAAGCAAATCGACAATGCTGAATATAGTTACAATTTTATTAACTACTTTAAAACAATTCCAGTATATCCAAGTTCATACCCAAGAACAGTACTTGCTATGAAATAATACAATGAAAATTTTTTAAATTACCATGCTGTTTGCTTGTTTCTTTTAATCTCTCTGCTCCTTTAGTAATACTGGTCACGGTAGGTGCGCTGTCAGTTGCAAGACAAACCAACTTTTTTTTCAAGGAACACTTTGTCCCAAAACTTCTTTAAATGCATCAAAATTATGTATTATGCACCATACAGAACTCGAATTGACTCAGTTCACGACTATTTCATCACATCTGCTGGTTACATAATTTCGACTTATACATCTTTATTTTTTTTTTGTTTGTGCTGGACAGAATACCGTTTTTTCTTCTTTTTTTTTCGAATCTAAGCCGCCATCAATTCTAAGCTGCACCCCAAATTCTTAACAATTTTTTGTGAAAAATGAAAAATAGTATAAGAGGGTTTTATCGATATCAAATTTTACGAAATTAAAATAAATTTAAAATAAGAACTAATGAGAAAGGAATAATTATTTATTTTATCAGTATTATAAACTTTTAATTATATGCATGCCCCCGTAATTGCTCTAAAAACCCTATCCAACAAATTTCTTTCCCTTCGATTCTAAGCCGTGCCCGATTTTCAGCAGCATTAACATTGGAAAATAAGTGCGGCTTAGATTCGAGTAAATGCGGAAATTCCTCCGCTTTAATTAAGCATTCACTAATAAATTCTTTTTTAGTAAATGGTTTCGTCTGTACTTACGATTAAAAAAGTAATAATATATAATTAGTTTTTACTGCAGTTGTATTGTCTTCAACAAATTTAAATGGCTGCGGTAGCTTAGCGGTCACACAAGGTAACGAACTCGAGTCGTATGAGTTTGAGCCTTGTACCAATGAAGCTGATGCACGTTAAATATGTCAAGGTTAAAACATCCTCTCATTGGTGTGGTGTGAAAGTTAGGAGAGGGGGTGCCAGCCCACACACACACACTGTGCCGACCTCGTCACTTAACCATGGTCCGTTGCGAAACACCCTCGAGTAGCTGAACAGTGTGAAGTTAATATTCACTCTCACTTCCTCTCTCAACAAACATAGTAAATACATTTTTTTCCTTTTTTAAGAGTTGAGTTCAATTCCAACAATTCGTCTTCACAAAGTTTCGTAACATATTTGTGACAGTTTGTTTTTAGATTTGTGTCATAGTGCCTTTTAAAATTATATTCCTTAGCAACTGAATTACAGTTTTTACATGTCAGGCACAATATTTTATTCTTGCTTTGGGCATAAAAATATTGCAGTTCCCATTTTTCTTGAAAATTACGATGCTCATCGTCAGTTCACATTTTCTTACTCTGTTCTTGAAGTTTGATTATGTTTTTATTAAATAACTTTTTAGTTTAATATGAATGAAAACCAAAATCCACTTTCATTCACAAACTATTGAAGAAGCACTACATTTTGTCTTGGCAAATCTTAGGGTTTTTAAATTTTTGAAAAATAATACTTCAACTGCTTCTGACGTCACGCTATTCGTCTCTCGCTGATTGGACTCTTCAAACAGAAATAAAAGTTGCACACACGATGAATTGTAATGCGATCTCTATAACAAATTATTTTCATAAATACTTTTAGAATTTAATAAAAATATAATTTATTGTAGTAAAATTAAATGAGAAAAAATGTAATAAAATATTAAAAATAATTTGCATTTAAAGACTATTTTTATAATTAAATAGGATTTTTTAAAAAACAAGAATAGATAACAGGTTAATTTTTTTGTAAATTTTTAAAAGTTTAACGTAAATGTGAATTTCAAAATAAAAAAAACCTTTAAAAACCCTGATTTTGTAAAATGTCTTCGCGGGCCGCAACCTATGTACTGGCGAGCAGCGTGTTTGACATGCCTGGTCTACGCTCTAAATTTTTATTTATGTTCGCCAAGATGGGCGATAACATTACAATATCGTTACCTTACTATTTTTATCATCTGTGGTTGCCATGGGGATAACGTATATTAGAAATAATTTTTGATAGGTTCCCGCGGTAACCCTATTAATTTCAGACGATTAATTTCAGGCCATTTCTTTAACAATGAAACTATTTCCATTGCATTTGCTGTATTGCAAGGTGTTATATATTTCAGTCTTCTGTTTTATTTTGTGCTATTTTCGAATACGGATATTTCTATCATCATGGGTGAGTAATAAGAAATTTAAAAAAAAAAAGAATGAGAGTGTTGTACTTTTAATTATTTCTATAAATCGTGTCATTTTCAATTTATTTCTACTTTTTAAAAATGTTTCTTATAACGTTCCTTGTTCGATGAAACTTGTTGAAGGAACTTGCAGTTTTTGGAACATTGCAAGCTTTTAGTACCTTTTTAATTGATATTCATTATTACTTTTAATATATGTTATGTAATTATTTTATTAATAAAATAACATAAAAAACAACTATTATTATATGTAATAATATTTTATTTGTTACTGGTAATA